>CAUYTI010046301.1:0-12913 GCA_963575145.1 Galago senegalensis
AAAAAAAAAAAAAAAAAAAAGAAATAAATAAAGAAAGAAAATTACCTGGGTGTCTTGGCAGTTCCAGCTACTTGGGAGGCTAAGGCAGGAGGATTGCTTGAACCCAGGAGTTTGAGATTGCTGTGAGCTAAGCACATGCCACAGTACTCTGCTAAGACTCTTTTTCAGGAAAAAAAAAAAAGGTATTTTTGTACCTAGACCATATTGTTTTGATTTTATAGCACTCAACTAATAAACAAGCAGAAGAGAAGCAAGATGGTCAGACTCTCCTAACCTTCCACGTCCTGTAACACGTAGTCATCTTTAGAATTCAAAGACCAACAACAGACTTTACATAATTGCAATCTCATTGCCAACCGGCTTGTTTTTGGTCTCTCCCCCAAATCTCCTCTCACTATTGGCATTATGGGTACTTGTGTGCCTATCGGCAGAGAGTTTAACCTCTCTGTGCCTCAGTTTCCCCATCTTTAAAATGAAATCATCATAATGAAAGCGCCTGCCTCACAGGCTGTTGTGATGACCCAGCCACGGGGAACTGTTTTTCACTTGAGAGGCAGCAGAGCACTGTGGTTAAAAACCCACTGGGTTGAAACCACAGGTCTTCCATTTATCTCTGAAATCTTGGGAACATTTTATTTTTCTATGGCCCCAATTTGCCTTCCTGTAAAAGAAAGAAAATAACATTTCCTACTTCCTGTGTATGTTTACATGAATTGAATTTAGAAGACTGTCTGCAAGAGAATAAATTCTTTTTTTTTTTTTTTTAAGAGAATAAATTCTTAACATGAGTGGGCTAGCACCGTCCACAGGCAAGTTGAAAGGCATAGCTCTAGCAGGTCCCGTCAAAGATGCACTGAGAACTGTGTGGTAGTTTCCACTGAGGGGAATGCTGTCCCAGAAAGGTGGTAGACAGGGGTAGGAATACATTTTGCTACCTTCCTATAAATATTTCTTAAATCGGAACTTGATGAGAACCCAGTTGGTAATCAAGGAAGAAGTAGGGGAGGCATGACACACCCCCGTGAGGGCCCTTTCTTGCTTCTTTCCCTTTTAAAAAATTTTTTATTAAATCATAGCTGTGTACATTAATGCAATCATGGGGTACAATGTGCTGGTTTTATATACAATTTGAAATGTTTTCATCAAACTGGTCAACATAGCCTTCGTGGCATTTTCTTAGTTACTGTGTTAGGACATTTATATTCTACACCTAGTAAATTTCACATGTGCCCTTGTAAGATGCACCATAGCTGTGGTCCTGCCATTATCTTCTGACTCTCTGGTGTAGGGGAAAGAAGGCTTCTTTGCAGCCAGAGAACCTAGGATCGCATTCTCATCCCACCTCTGCGATGTCAGGCAGGCCACCTTATCTATTAAAATCTTCCTTTACTTATCCAGGAAATGGGCACATAAAACCTACTTGACAGGTTTCAAGGACCGAATGAGATGCAGCATGTGAGGTACAAGAGTTAGCAGCATGAACCGCTCACATTATACTTGGCTTCCTAGGATTCAGGCCTTATTTACTGGCTCCTCAGTACCAACCCTGGACACGATTTTTCTTGTTAAGTAATTATCTCCCTTCACCTCTGATCCAGCTCCGGCCTCTAACCTACTTTCTTCATCTTAACATTTTGATCCAAGCCTTCTTACCCTCTCATGCATGTCTAATTTCCAGTTATTATAAGCTGCTATTCCCAAGGCTATCCCTCCAGCAATGAACTATGTCTGGCACTGGAACTTTGAGTGGCCTAGAAAAAGCAAATCCAATAAAAACATCTGCAGCACACCAGCCTGAGGTCAGCCATTTGGGCCAAAGATACCCTCAGCTGAAAGCACCGGGAATGGGGCAGCAGTGAGCCCACTGAGCTGGGAGGCAACAGTGTAAGATAGAAAGATTCCAGGGTAAACAGATTTCTCTCTTACCAGATGCTTGATCTAGGGCAGTTACTTAACCTTTCTGAGAAGCAGTTAGCTTAAATCTTAAAATAGACTTTCTCTACAGCGTATGTGTGTAGAGAGGGGGAGACTCCATTATAGAGATTAGATCTTCTAGGAAACCCAACCTGTGACAACGGCCCACGCGCTGCCCGTCCCACACAGGCCCCAAGTCACTCTCATTCTGCTCTGTGCCTTTCTACCCATGGCTGTCATCACTTTCTAACAATCTATACAATTTGCTCATTTATTAAGCTTACTGTCTATTGTCCATACCTTCCGTCCGAATGTGGGCTCAGGGGAAAGCATCTTTGCTGGTTCCTTTGCTAGCGTATCCCCAGTGCCCAGACCAACGCTGACTCACAGCAGGCACTAGTGAGAGCGTTTGCTGAATGCCTAAACGACAGCAGGGCCAGAAGTGCTGTTTTGCACGTCACGTATGGGGTATGAATGAAGTTTCTACTAAGGTTCTTACTTTTTCCAGTTCTAATCCAAAGCAATGTTAGCTCTGCCTTCTCCCTTGACACGTCCCGAACATCTCCCCAGCTGATGGAGGGATGTGGCAGCACTGAGGCACCCTGGGCACTGCATCTGTGTTAGCGGGAAGGGGAGGAAAGTACCTTAACAATCACCTCATTGCTTCCTTGGCCTTAATGTTTCACATATTCCCTGCAGTGGGTAAGGTGCCCGCCCCATATACCGAGGGTGGTGGGTTCAAACCCGGCCCCGGCCAAACTGCAACAACAACAACAACAAAAAAAGAAAACTGCATATTCCCTACAAGTTCAAGGGTTTGCTACAAATTACATGGCAGAAAGTGAAATAATGTGCTACGTGGTTCTAAATCTTCTTGTCTACAAACTATGCTGTCCTGCTTTATTGTTTGCTGATGCAAAACTTCCCTTTACAGAAGATGTATCGGTCTTGATCCCATCAATATGGGTCAGTAAGACTCTAAGTGATAACCCACGCAAGGCAAAGTCATCATGAATGTTAACCACAACATAAAGCCAGCAACGGGTTGGTCCTGTCAGAGCCTTCGAATTCATCAGCTAATAGTCCATACCATAATGTAATATTAACGAGGTCAGAGAGGAAAGTTAAAATTTGCTTTTCTCATAACTACTTGTTGAGATTCTGAAAAAAGAACCGAAAACACCATGATCTGCGAATAGCTCAAAAATTCCCAATTAGTCAATGCGTACAACCCCCTGCAAATTTTGAAGATTATCTTCTCATCAATCTGATGAGATTTCACGCTGCATCATATTGAGTATACTGTTAAAAAACAAAAAAAACTGTGGGCGGCGCCTGTGGCTCAGTGAGTAGGGTGCTGGCCCCATATACCAAAGGTGGCGGGTTCAAACCCGGCCCTGGCCAAACTGCAACCAAAAAATAGCCAGGTATTTTGGCAGGCGCCTGTAGTCCCAGCTACTTGGGAGGCTGAGGCAAGATCATCGCCTAAGCCCAGGAGCTGGAGGTTTCTGTGAGCTGTGTGACGCCACGGCACTCTACCAAGGGCCACAAAGTGAGACTCTGTGCCACAAAAAAAAAAAAAAAATACCTGTTTCTCCTGTAATATAATAAAGCCTTACAGAGAAGAATCCCAGTTACTTTGGGGAGGAACAATGGATCCAAATCCTTGGTGTATTTCTTTGGGTCAGTTCATCAAAACCTTGAGCATTAGGCTCAGCTCCCGCAGCACAATGGTTAAGACACCAGCCACATACACCAAGGCTGGTGGGTTCAAACCCAGCCCAGGCCAGCTAAATAACAATGACAGTCGCAACAAAAAAAAATACCTGGGCCTTGTGGCAGGCACCTGTAGTCACGGCTACTTGGGAGGCTGAAGCAAGAGAATTGCTTAAGCCCAAGAGTTGGAGGTTGCTGTGAGCTGTGATGCCACAGCACTCGATATAGGCAACACAGTGAGACTCTGTCTCAACAAACAAACAAACAATAAAAAAACCAGCGAGCATTAATCATCCTTTGAAAAAACACAGTTTCTTCCCATTCATTGTCACTATCAAGCATCATCATCTTCCTCTTTTCTAAAATGTCTCCCCAGGTTTTTACTTTTGTAAAACCTTCTATTCTTTTCTCCAATGCAAAGCTATCTTCCCTTTTCCAGCCTTTTGCAACAGACTCATTCTGCAGACTGCTTACTAGTAAATTACCCCTATGTCAGAAAAGAAAGAGAATTCTAAGCATAACACTACCTTGAACCAAGATTGCCTTATTTGGTAAATTTAAGCCTAATTAATAGCTTTTATGCTCTAATTCTTTTTTTATAAAAACCCTAAATCTATTCTATTTTTTAATCTTTCAAGGGAAAGATCCAAAGCCTTATGAACTTTTTTCTTTCTTTCTTCTTTTTTTTTAAGAGACAGTTTTACTTTATCACCCTTGGTAGAGTGCTGCGGCATCATAGCTCATAGCAATCTCCAACTCCTGGGCTTAAGTGATTCTCTTCCTTTAGCCTTCTGAGTGAGTAGCTGGGACTACAGGCACCTGCCACAATGCCTGGGTATTTTTGGTTGCAGTTTGGCCAGGGCCAGGCTCGAACCTGCCACCCTCGGTATATGGGGCTGGTGCCCTACCCACTGAGCCACAGGCACCACCCAGCCTTATGAATTTTTAAGCCAGATGTAGTGGGGCTGAATGAAATGCATAGTTCTGGCACGTTCTGATTTTTCAACCGGTTTGCGAATTTTACATTTTTAGTACACACCAGTCCAAATTTTAGTTGTCTTAGCCCAAAGCGAAATATAAATAATATCCTCCAACACCTCCATTAAACTCTAACAAAACAAGTCAGTAAAGATATAATACATTTATGGAAAATGGTATTGTTAGGAGTTGGGCTTTGAAAAGCAACTCATTAATATTTAGGGATGTTGATGACACATTTAGAAGTAACCCAGAAAAAGAGGAGAGAGGGATTGCCACAAAACGAAAGTTCCTGCATGAACCTATAGAGTATAAAAGCCCATCTTTTGTTAATCACATCTTAGCACGAAGTTTAGCTCTGGAAACTGCACAGGAATTTGATAGCTAGTCCTTTGCCGGATGACTGCTGTCATCTTTGGGCTGTATCAAATGGTTGAGAAATAAACAGCACGGTGAGTGAGTTTGGGCTGATCAAGCTAATCACACTGCGGAGTTTCAGCCTCTGCTCGGAATAAAGCCTATCGAACCAATGATGGTTTCCCACAATGACTGCAACAGAATGGCCTTAGAGGTTCTTCCAAAGATAATCAAATTCCATTGATTAGCTCTCACTCTTCTAATACACCTACCACTGAGTGAGGAATAAATATTCTTCCTTCCCTTAAGAATTATTAATGTTACACTGTGTGGAATTTGTTGTTTTTTTTTTTTTTTCGAGACAGAGCCTCAAGCTGTTCCCCTGGGTAGAGTGCCATGGCATCACAGCTCACAGCAACCTCCAAATCCTGGGCTCAAGCAAGTCTCCTGCCTCAGCCTCCCAAGTACCTGGGACCACAGGCGTCCGCCACAACACCTGGCTATTTTTTGGTTGCAGCGGTCATTGTTGTTTGGCAGGCCCGGGCTGGATTCGAACCGGCCACCTTAGGTATATATGGCTGGCGCCCCAGCCACTTGAGCCACAGGCGCCGAGCCTATGTGTGGAATTAAGAACAAGATTCAATCTACTTTGTGTTTATGTGTATAAAATGGTGCTTCTCTCCTTAAGGCTGCTGGTTCCTTTCTGTGGCAGTGACTTCAGAAAACAAACTCAAGACCTTCAGCTTTGATAATATCATTCTAGAACCTTTCCCTTTCCTAAAATAACTGGGAACGAAGGAGGTTAAAACTTGATTTTCTTTCAAGCACTTCAGACCCCCCCAAGAGGCACACTGGCCTGGACTGCAGGGTGACCTTGCTGGACACAGTGATGCAGAGGACGCCCTGCAATCTCAGCAGCGAATGACAGGCCACGTCTTCTGGCTTCTATGATGCCACAAGCCAATGGAAGGCAGAGACTGAGCCTTTTTTTTTTTTTTTGAGACAGAGTCTTACTTTGTTGCCCTTGGTAGAGTGCTGTGAGGTAGCTCACAGCAACCTCAAACTCCTAGCCTGCCTGCCTTCCTTCCTTCCTTCCTTCCTTCCTTCCTTCCTTCCTTCCTTCCTTCCTTCCCTCCCTCCCTCCTTCTTTCTTTCCTTCCCTCCTTCTTTCCTCCCTTCCTCCCTCTCTCCTTCTCTCTTTCTCTCTTGACAGAGTCTTGCTATGTTGCCCTCAGTAGAGTGCCATGGCACACAGCAACCTCACAGCTCACAGCAACCTCAAACTCTTGGGCTTAAGCAATTCTCTTGCCTCAGCCTCCCAAGTAGCTGGGACTACAGGCACCAGCCACAACACCTGGCTATTTTTTGGTTGCAGTTGTCATTGTTGTTTGGCAGGCCGGGCCACGTTTGAATCCGCCAGCCCTGGTGTATGTGGCCGGTACCCTAATCACTAAGCTATGGGCGCTGAGCCTATTCAATGAATTGCTATTAAGAACTATGAAGTATTATGCTGGCTGCTGCAGGGTGATTAAGAAGAGTAAGCCAAGATCCCCTTCTCCGAGGTTCCTGGTAACTAAGCAGCAGACAGAGCAAGTAAACACATAAACTAACGCCCTACAGCCTGTGAAAGAAGCTATCAGACAGCTAGTTCCACAGTCCTCTGGGCTTTCAGGAGGAGAACTGACTCCTACTGGGCAGAGGGAAGAGAATCAGGAAAAGCTTAACCCCGATTCCTAACTCCCCTACAGTTAAACACAACGATCACAAGAGGAGAAAGGAAGAAACCTAAGAATGGATGTGAAGAACAATAACACCCACATCTATTGGGTGTTATTGACCGTACAGACAATCACACGATGGGACCAATAGGAACCGTAATTGCAGGGCTGGAGGCAGGTAAAGGAAGGCGCTGTGGCAAATCATGACTCACTGCAGTAAACCATGTCGCATCTGATTGAGGCTCCCAACAAATGCAAGCTAGTCAGAACTCCCCGGCACTGCGGGATTAGGACAGACAGAATAATGGATCTCCCTGAACAGAAGATTACAGAACTGTCACGGGATTCACCTGGTACCGCTCTGTTTGCAGACAGGCCAACATCTGTATCAGTCAAGATAAATCTTTGTCAATTTAGGCTTTTAATACCCTTTATGGATGGAAGTGCTGCAGGTTCCCTTGGTAGCCGGCATAAGTGTTGAATCACGCTGATACTCAGCAATCCTGCCGGGGGTTAGCAGGACCCTCCAGGAGTCATATTCACACAGCGTGCACAGAGGAACGCTTATTTTGTCAAGTTTCTGTGCAGACACTGTCAGGGGCCCAGGACGACTCAGTTGGTGACACTGTCATCAGGAATAGTATATATACAGGGTGCCTACTGTGTGCCAGTGCTTGTGCCACCTTATTAGTACAAGGCGTGTATCACTAGCTGGTGTGTGGCAGGGCACTGTGGCTCTAGAGCCCATGCTCCCAGCTACTGTGCTAAGCTGTCTCCAGGAGAATCAGAGTGACCACACAGCCACCAGGATAGCCTTGTTAGGGATGTGAGGCAGAGGAGCACCAGATCAGGAGGCTGGAGGCCTGGTTCTCTACTACTGTATTTCATGGCATGGAAGAGCAACCCAAAATTATCAAGTGCATGATGGTTTTTTTCATACCACTAAGAAAGACAACATACTGCCAGTCAAACCAGGAAACGGTAGTCCAAAGCCATCCGTGATAAGATAATCCTGATTTCAGAGATGTTAAAGAGTCGGGGAGTACGTGCATCTTAGAACTTATTAAAAACTATTTCACTATTAATTACATTGAAGGAGTCATTTACCGTGGGCCCACAGTTACCACATCTGTAAAATAGGGCGCTGAATATGGTGACTACTAAGGTCCCTCCCAGCCTGAAAACTCTACGTAGAGCAGGCTAGCCTAGGGCTCAGAATTTAAGGATGTCTGGGGATGGGAATGCAGGCTGGACCCTGAGAGTGAGCGCCTGCCGAGAGGTCCAGCGGCCTTCCCTGCCTCCCTCCATGGGGGCCCTGGGATGAACAAGGTAATGGGGATTGAGACAGCTTGTCTTTTGGGTTTTCCAACCAAGATCTTTCTAAGAGCAACTTTCCCCAAATACTTTCATACTTTCCCCTTTTCTAGGGGAGTTGTGTTTTTCCTTGTACTCATTTTTATTTCTATCCCATCGCTGGCCTTTCTTCATTTCTACTACAATGCCTGAGTCCTAGGTAGTTTACCTGGCTCTGCACTGTTTTTGTGAGACCAGGAATAAGTGTCTCCTCCGCTGGGCTGGTGATTTTGCTGCGTTTCAGTTAAAAACAACACCTCCATCACGTGGGAAACCCATTGCTGATCTCAAGGACAAGGGAGGCCCTTGTTATCATTGCCTGGACGCAGTTTAGTAATGTGGACTCTCACGCCCCACCCTGGACTTATAGAATCTGCATTATAACAAGACTCCTGGGGGACCTGAAAGCTCATTAAGTTCTAGAAGCACAGGATTAGACCGAATTGCAACAAACACACAGAAAGGCAAGTCCAGTGATGGTAACAGCTACTTACTAAGCAACTAACACATGTCAGGGCTTTCCATACAGCGTCTCCATCACATGCACAGTACAGAGAAGTAAATGAAGAGGCATTTCAATTCAGGCATCCAGGAAGTGGTACAGCAATCACTTCCGCCCAACAGGGCAACATTTTGTGAACCTTTCTCCTGCAAATAGTATTATACCCGCCACCCATTTTTTCCCACGTACTGACCAGGCCTCAGTGGGAGGCAGTGCAGTTACAAAAGACTGAAGGTGAGGACTCACGTGTTGCATGGCCTGCCGTTGGCTGCGTGCACCTGTATGCTAATTATTGAATCCCTTCATCGACAGAATAGGAGGTGTGATGTGGGTTGGATGTTTGGCCCCTCCAAATCTCATGTTGAACTCTGATTCCTGGTGTTGAATGTGGAGCCTGGTGGGACATGTCTGAGTCTGAGTCGGGATGGCTGGGATCCCTCATGAATGGGTTGGTGCCTTCCCCACTACAGTGAGTGAGTTCTTCCTTTATTAGTTCACACAGAGCTGGTTATTTAAGAGACTGGCACCCCCTCCTCTCTTCCTGCTCTCACTCTCTCCATGTGACACACCTGCTCTCCTCACCTCCCACCTGGATTGGCAGCGCCCTGAAGCCCTCACCAGAAGCAGATGCTGGCGCCAGGCTTCTGGTACAGTCTGCAGAACTGTGAGCCGAATAAACCTCTTATCTTTATATCTTATCTTATCTTTATAAATTCCCTAGCTTCGAGTATTACCTTTACAGCAACTCAAAATGGACTAACACACGATGATAAGGTATAGGGGTAAAATTCGAGAAGGAATGTAAAGTATTTAGCAATATATGGCATGCAGGAAAAGCTCAATGAATACAACACCCTACACTGCATGGCCAGTAGCAGAGACTTGTTATAAACTCTACAAGCACAAATCACTGGCCTAACAATTGGCTCTGGGTTTCATTTTCCAAAAGAAAAGAAAAGAAGAGAGAAAGAGAAAAGAAAGGAAGGAAGGAAGGAAGGAGGGAGGGAGGGAAAGGAAGGGAAGGGAAGGGGAGGGGGAGGGGAGGGAAGGGAGAGAAAAAGGGGAGGAGAGGAGAGGGGAGGAGAGAAGAAAGAAAAACCACCTACTGTGTTTTGGGATTATCCATCTATCTACACTGCTTCTGGGTGATGACAGGCACAGATATCATTGCCTCTTTGAAAAAAAACCCTCTTTTCCAGGTATCTGATATAACTTTACTTATTAGGAAAAAATCAAGCAGTAAACAATGCCCTCCTGGCAGGATTATAGATGTGCGTGATCTGATGGCACAAGGGGCACCTTGCTCATTTACTGAACTCTAGAGAGACAGAGGGCTGCTTTTGACAGAGTTGTTAAGTAAATAAAGATACTCATGATAGCTGCATAAATGAAGCTATTCTTATTTGACCTTGCCCAAAGAGGGCTGAGCCACCGACATGATCCAGCATTGTCTTCCATTCCCTCGTAGATGTTTCGAGTACGCTCACCGTGTCCAGACCCTTCCTGCCTTTGTTGCCTTGATAAAAGGTTTCACTGAATGGCTTATTAAAACTGCTGTATATAAAACTACCCCTTTGAAAGATTTCTCTGGCTGGCCTCCAGCTCAATTAGCGGACTACTTCCAGCTGATGAAAAGTAACAGTCACTATCAGATTACAGTTAGCAACTATTCACAAGAGTAATCAAATCAGATTTGGGTATCTATGGTGACACAACAAAAATTTCCACTGAGCCCTGTGGTTTTACAGTAAGACTGCCACGGCTTTCTATTAAATTATTGTTCCAAACGTTTTCTCAAAATTTAATCTGCATCTCAGGCAATACAAATATAAATCTATAGGCCTATCAAGAAATGCATAATCACAGCTTTTCCAATTTAAATACCAAACAGCCTTCAAAGTCTATGGGAAGAATGTGCGGGGCTCTTGGTTTGTTTTCTCTTCCAACGACTCTTTCTCAATTATCAATTATGATTGGCCGTGGTCAAGCTGAAGGACCAACTGGTCTTTCAATAAAACTGACTGAGGCCATAATCAGGACTGGACCAAGAAGAAAATGAAGAGGGGGGGAAAAGGCAATTGCAGCTTTTGGTGAGCTTATCATCTAACTGGGATATTAAACATACACATTAAAAAGCAATAATAATACAGCAGATTGCAATTCATGTGCATATAGTGTAAAGAAAACGTGTCTATATGTGAGTACGCGGCCCAGGAATTTTCTGCAGAGTGTGTATAACTGCAAATAGCAAAGAGTGAAGGTGCTGTGGGAGCTGCGTTTAGTTTATTAAAAACTAATCAAAAAGCCCCAATGAGATTTTATTTAAAAAGGAAGTCTCTCATCCCTTGGAGGATGCAAGAGATCTTTCTACAGACCCTCCCAGATCACATGGCATGCTTTGGTGAGTGCCTTTCTGCCCATCACACTGCAAAGATCCCAACAAGACTGCAGCCCCAAACCTGTCTTAGACCCCTGCCCCCTGCAGGCCCCACATCCTGCCAGGTCACTGCAAATGTCTTGCCCCTACTCTGGGGGTGCTAGGAACAGAGTGGTAAGCCCTGGCCAGGCAGTCGTCCAGCTGGCAAACAAAGTGGCAGTTTCCCCGCTGATGGGCATCCCCAGTCTTTACCAGGGATTTTCCCTCCCCCACTTAGCTTCTAGAAGAGAAATTACCCTAACCTTGTGACATTGAGAGAACTGAACGAAATAGCGTATGTGAAAAGTGACTTTCATAATGTAAAGCCTACATAAGAGAAATCAATTATTATTGTAAGATGGCAACTTAATGGAGTGCTTGTCTTCAGTCACCTGCGATCCTCTTGGTCTGGATCCTAGCAATATGCAAAACAGAGTGAGAACCGGCCCAGTGGAAGCCACTTCACAGTTCCCTTAATGACTTACATTTACATCACAACTAAATACACAAGGACTGGGGACTCAGGAACCCTTCAGGCACCTGGGAAAACAAAATCAGTGCTAATAGGACTCTATGTACAATTCTGTCTACACAATCCAACGTTTTGGCAATTTAGTCACAGCCATGTTTCTTTTCCCCTTGTCACTATAAAAATACTGTTATTATATCAGTTATAGCCTCCATTCAAATAATTAACTAATACTCCACGATTACCAATTAGCTGCTGGATTGGACAGGTGCTCTTACCCACAAAAGCAGCCCTGCATATGAATACCACCCCCCATCAAATTTGACTGACAGGGTCTTTTTTTTTTTTTTTTAATTTTTTCTTAAGTTTATAAAAAAAAGAGAACTCTTCTCAAAGCATTTAATTTTCAGGTTTGTGTGTGTCTGATTTGACAACCCGTACATGATTTAGACAGAATACTTTTGTATTTTTTACTTTGCAAACCTAAATTTTCATCAGGAAACAGTGTTTCTTCAGGGACATTTCAGACTTTGGGGAAAATGTATACTTACCCAAAAGACTGGTTTCAAATTATCAGGTAAGGCACATTTCTGTAGTGGGCACTTGAAAATCACACCCTCTATTACGAACTCAATAGGGTGTATTATCTTCTGCCAGTCTCTCTTTCCATTATTGCATAAAAGGAACGATAGGAGGGGGAAAAATGGTAACCAGTAATTGCACACGCCTTATTCAACCCCAATCTATTCCCTTTTTAAAGAAACACACTCAGATATCTGAGACTGTTCTCTATACAATTTCTGAATCTGAATCTCTGGTATTAGCCGTGAATACTCTCTGCTTAAATTATTATATACTGCAATATCATCAGGATTTTAAACCTTTAAAGATATCTTTGCATAGAAAGCCACTCAAAGAATGAAGACCATCCTTTCAGAAGAAAAAATAAGCTAAGGCAAGGGCAGGTTTGTTTCTCTGATACGTCAATCTTGAAATTGGAATCTCTGTAAGGGGCTGTAACAAACATATGGAGGTGGTTAACATGAGGAAGCAGGCCTACGGTATTGATAAGGACATGTGGTGCATGTCCGGTCTATGAAAATCAGGTCAACTGAAGGAGGTGGTTAGTGTAGGGAGGGGGTCAACTCTGCAGGTTCTATTGCACTTTTGTTACATGTATATCACATCTACCCAGTGCAGGAGACGGGCAACACAGGTGACTCTTTTTTTTATTATTTATTTATTTATTTTTTTTGAGACAGAGCCTCAAGCTGTCCCCCTGGGTAGAGTACCGTGGCATTACAGCTCACAGCAACCTCCAACTCCTGGGCTCAAGCGAGTCTCTTGACTCCGCCTCCCAAGTAGCTGGGACCACAGGCGCCTGCCACAACGCCTGGCTATTTTTTGGTTGCAGCCGTCATTGTTGTTTGGCGGGTCCGGGCTGGGGATTCGAACCTGCTACCTTAGGTGTACATGGCTGGCGCCTTAGC
>CAUYTI010046302.1:0-10645 GCA_963575145.1 Galago senegalensis
CTCTGATGACTCTTTTGCCTCAGCCTCCCCAGTAGCATGAACTATGGGCATCCATCTCAAAGCCCAGGTACTTTTTGGTGCAGATTGGCTTGGGCCATTTTCAAATTCACCACCCTCATATTGAGTCACCACTTCAGACAACGAAGATGGGATATTTTTCAAATAGATTCTTTGGCCAGTTATTGTTCTTCATTCCTCTCATTTTGGCAATTTGGGAGGCCCAGTCAGTTGGCTTGTCTGAGTTTTGAAATTGTAGACTTCCTTCAGCACTAGTGAGGTTTCTGTCTCTACCTAGAAAAATTTCTTTCTTTCTTTCTTTCTTTCTTTCTTTCTTTCTTTCTTTCTTTCTTTCTTTCTTTCTTTCTTTCTTTCTTCCTTTCTTCCTTTCTTTCTGTTTTTCTTTCTTTCATTTTTTATTTCTTTCTATAATTCTTTCATCATTTTTCATGGAACCAAATCTAAACTTTCCCCCAGGATAGATACTCCATAACCTAAGCCTTGCACACAATGACATCCAATCTCCATTGAAGTTATACTCAAGGGATCTGCCAGACACACTTTGAAGTATAGGTGAGATATAGAACACTTGACTATCATTTCTATTTGACTAGAAACATGCTGGAAGATCAGGGCTGTGGTTGTCTTTCTGTTGCTCAGCCTTGTTTCTAACATGGGAGCTCAGGTGCTCTGCCCAATTTGGCTGCCCAGAGCATTAAAATATATTTTTTAGAGCATTAAAATATTATAATCATGCATGTGATATGTTATTGACCTGTACTTAAGAACTGAGCTTATTAGGGACTTTCAGGATTGTCCTATCCTAAGGCATCAGTGACATATAGGGAGTATGTCAGGACTATTTTACACATCTGTATTGGTATATCACCAAAACTATGCATAGATATTTTGTATCCTTATCAGGTTTCCTTATTTATTGTGCATTATATGTGTGATCCAACATAACTCTTCAAATTACATTGTGGCCAAGAAGCCGAAAGATTACACACACCTAGCAAGAAATTCAGGATTGATGGAAATTTCAAGATTGACTGTATTTCCCATGACCAGCATAAATAACTGCAGGTATGAGTTAACTACTGGTCACAGTGCCTCACGAGTTTTGGGAGGGAACCTTCAGTAAGATACATACCATATGAAATAAGCCTATCGCATAGAAAGAAGTAAAATATCATGAAAAGTAATATTGAGAATTGTGTAACATACAACTTAGGTCTGTCAAATCATTGGGCTCTATTTGTTGTTCTATCACATCCCAGGACAACACTAGGTATAAATCACACTCTTCCATTTGATTATAAATCCATGACTTGAAAAGAAAAGGATAGGTTGTTGAATCCCTTGGGCATGTTTGCATAACAATATTTAGGAAGCAATAATTGAGTGTGGAGGAAAGAACCCTAGTATTTGTAACAGCTTGAAGAACTTGGACAGCAAGTACACATGGTTAGCTGTAATAAGATTAACCTTAAAGTTGGAAGACCAGGGCAACACTCATTTTGATGTCATTGATGATGAGCATGTAGTGGTCTCATCCTAGAATGTCGTGGGATCTAGGCTTCTGGTCAAAGATACTCATTGGAATTTTCTGCTAACTTCAACTGGTACCC
Source organism: Galago senegalensis (assembly GCA_963575145.1). Lineage (NCBI taxonomy): Eukaryota > Metazoa > Chordata > Mammalia > Primates > Galagidae > Galago > Galago senegalensis. Next base: position 1,629 of record CAUYTI010046302.1, read on the forward strand.
TGCAAGTGTTTGATCCAGGAGATTTTTAGCCCTCCATTCACAGATAGAGAAGTGATCTACCATTTGTGCTTTATTGATTATATTAATAGCTCAGATTCCAGGCACTAATCTGACATAGCAGTTGAGATTTTGTACAGCAGTGAGATGGAAGCTGCATTACAGATGTTAAAACTGCACAGAGACTATTAAGTAGGATGCTCTTTCTTCTCTTTTCTTCTTTTTTTTTTTGAGACAGTTTAATTTTCTCACTATTGGTAGTGTGCTATGCCATAACATCTCACATAAACCTCCATATCCTGGGCTCAAGCTATTCTTTTGCATCAGCTTCCCCAGTAGCGTGAAACAAAGGCACATGCCTCAATGCCCAGCTATTTTGTTGTAGATTGGCTGGAACCACTTTCAACCTCAACACCCACATGGTGAGCTACCACTTCATACATCAAACATGACATATTTTTTAAAATAAGCATTGTGGTCATTCTTCATATCTCTCATCTTGGCAGTTTTTGGAGGCCCTTTGAGTTGGATAGTCTGAGCTTTTGAATTGGAGACCAAGGTCAGGACTACTGAGACACCCATCTATGAAGTATAAAAAAATGGCCAGATGTTATGTAGGCTTGTGGCATGCCAGCTGAGGGAATAGGTCATCTTGATGAGAACACTTGAAGTTTGTTGTGACCTATGATACCAGGGTACTCTACCAAAGCCAACAAAATAAGACTTTGACTGAATAAGAAAAAAATAGAGAAAATCATTTGTATTGAAGTTGCTCTGCATTTTTCCTTTTTTTTTTCTGTTTAGAAAGACCGAGACTTACTTTTTTTTTATCACATTCAGTAATGTTCTGTGAAATTGACAGTACACAGAAACCTTCAACTATGTTGAAGACCTAGACTTAAGTGATTTTCTTCTCTCAGCCTCCTGAGTAGCAGGGACTACATGTGCACACCACAATGACTGGTCTTAATTTTACTTTTGACCACAGATCTAGTGTTAAAATTTTTCCCTAGATTAGATGTCAACTGGAGAAATTAATACCTCATAGAGAAAATTTTTCCTAAAATGCATAATAGGCAAAACCAGATATTCCACAGCTCTGACTCTGAGTTAACTTATATTTTTGTAGTCACTCTAAATTGCCTACAGAGTGATTTTTTCCCTCAAGTCAGGTTTTTTTATGCAGATTAAAATTTTCAGGTTAGACAGTACCCCACTTCTGCTGTACTTTTTAATCTGGGCCAATATTCCCTTGGCCCAATAAATCCAAGTCCAAATGGCTGTGTCCTATGGTAACAACTGTAAATGAAATTGTCCAGAATCATTGTTCCGTCCTTTCCCTGGGAGCACAATAAATCTCCTCCTTTGTGTAGTCTGGTATTTCATCTTCCTACTAACCTTTCCTCATATTTTCACTCTTGGAAAATGTACCTAGCAAAATTTCTTTCCTTCCTTCCTCCCTCCCTCCCTTCCTCCCTTTCTTTCTTCCTTCCTTCCTTCCTTTCTTCCTTCCTTCCTTCTTTTCTCTTCCTTCCTTCCTTCCTTCCTTCCTTTCTTCCTTCCCTCGCTCCTTCTTTTCTTCCTTAATTCTTTCCTTCCTTCCTATTTTCCTTTCATTATTTTTCATGAGATAAATTATCAGTCTTTTTCACAGGGCTAGATTTTCCATGACCTCTTTCCTTGAACACAATGACATCCTACTTTTCAGTTGAAGTGATCTTCCTGCCTCAGCCTCTGCATAGCTGGAATTATAGGTAAGGTATACAACACTTGAATACCCTTTCTAAGTAGGAACATGGTGGGAGATGAGAGCTGAGGGTGTCTTTCTGTTGGTCAGCATTATCTCTAACGAGAGAGCTCAGGGGATAAGCCCAATTTCATTTCCCAGAGCATCTAAATATTGTAGACATGCTTGGTATAAGTCATTGAGGTCTACTTCAGAAATTAGCTTGTCAGGAAGTTTGAGAATTGTCCAATCCTCAGGTCTCAGTGACATCTAGGGATATGTCAGGAATTGTTTACAATGTTTACATCTTCTAGTAGGAGATCAACACAACTCTGCATGAATCTGTTTTATCCTCATCAGGTTTTGTTTGCTACTGTCATATAGTTATGTTCCAAAATAATTCTTCAACATGTATTATGTCCAAGAAGCAAAAGTTTAGACACATCTGGAATGGTATTCATGTTTGTTGGAAATTTGAAGATAGGCTTATATCTCCCATGATAATCATAAATAACTTCAGGTAGACAGTATGCTACTGGACACAGTAACTCATTGGATTTCAATAGGGAACCTTCAGTGAGACACCTAACATCCTAAACAAGCCTATTATAGTGGGAAAAAAATCAAACGTCATCAAAAATAGAAGAGGACATTTTGTGACATACAATTTAGGTCTTTCAAAACATTTTTTGGTCATTGGGTTCCAATATTTATTCCATAACTTCCCAGGGCAGCAATAGGTATAAACCACACTCTTTCATTTCATTCAAAATCTGTGACTTGAAAAAGAAAGGATTGGTTGTTGCATCCCTTGGCCATGGTTACAAAACAAAATTTAGAAAGCAGGAATAGAGTGGGAAGAATAGAACCCCACTCTTTCTAAGAGTTTGAAACCAACAACAAACCTGAGTAGCATCTATGCATGCTTAGCAGAAATAAGTTTAAGCTTAAAGATGGTAACCCAGGGAAATACCCTTTGTGATGTCATCCATGGTGACCATGTTGTGATTTCATCCTGAGATGTCTTGGGATCCAGGCTTCTGATCAAAGATAGTCACTGAACATTTTTGCTCACTTCAGCTGGCATGCTGTAAGTGTTTAATCCATGACATTTTTTAGCCCTCCATTCACAGAAAAAGAAGTTGTCTCCTACTTGTGCCATATTGATTACCTTATCCACTAAGATTACAGTCATTAAGCTGACACAACAGTTGAAAATTGTATATCAATGAGATTCAAGCTGCACTCTAGATAGTAGAACTGCATAGAGTCAATTAATTAGTATGCTATTTTTTCTTCTTTTTTCTTTTTTCAGATAGTTTTTCAGTTTGTCAGTCTAGGTAGTTTGCAGTGCCATCAGAGCTCACAGAAACCTTCATCTCCTGGGCTCAAGTAATTTTTTTTTGCCTCAGCCTCCCCAGTAGCTTCAACTACAGGCTCCTGCCTCAATGCCTGACTATATTTTGTTGCAGTTTGGTTGGGACCATCTTTGAACTCTCCATAATAATGGTGAGCTACTACTTCAGACATTGAAGATGGGATATATTTTTCACTATGTTGTGTGTCCAGGGGTGGTTCTTTATGACTCTCATTGTGGTAATTTAGGAGTCCGAGTCAGTTGTATTGTCCACACTTCTGAATTAGTACCAGCCTCAGCACTAAGGAGATATTCATCTCTGAATTATAAAAAATGGCCAGATGTTATGCAGGCTCCTGGAATGTGAGGTGAGACAACAGCTTTGATGAGAACACTTGAAGTTTTGCTGTGAGCTATGATACCAGGGTACTCTACCAAACGCAGCTAAATAAGACTCTGTCCCATAAATAAAATGAAAAAACCATTTGAGTTGGAGTTACTCCCCATTTTTACATTTTTAAAAATAGAGACAAAGAAATACTTTATTTCTCAGACTCATTAAAGTTTTGTGGCATCTACAGATCATAGCAGTCTCCAACTCCTGAGGTTAGCTGATTTTTTTCTCTTATCCTCCCCAGTAGCCAAGACTACAGGTACATGCCACAGCACCTGACTATAACTTTTGACCACATATCTAGTGTTGAAAATTTTGTTATAGATTAGATGTCAACTGGAGAAATTGTTCTTACATAGGAATATTATTTTCTTACAATCCCCAATAGTCAAGACTTAAGATTTTGCACAACTCTGCCCCTTTAGTATCTTAGATTCTTGTAGAAACTCTAAACTTCCCGCACAGTGAATGATTGACTCAAGTCAGGAGTTTTTGTGCATACTAACATATCCACAGCATACACTCAACCCATTCTCGTGCACTTTTCCCTGGACCGAATTCAATCCAAGACTATGGACTGGATGTCTCTGGACCACCTCTACCCATCAGATAACCTGGGAATCTCCTAAGGAGCCAACTGTGGATGAACTTATCCTGACTCTTTGTTCCTTCCTTACTCCAAGGACCATAATACATCTTCTCCTTAATGTAGTTCTATATTCCATCTGCCTAATTTCACTCTTAAAAACCATACCCAGCATAATTTCTTTCCTTTCTTTCTTTCTTTCTTTCTTTCTTTCTTTCTTTCTTTCTTTCTTTCTTTCTTTCTTTCTCTCTCTCTCTCTTTCTTTCTTCCTTCTTTCCTTCCTTCCTCCCCACCCCCCCCTCATTATTTTTCATGAGACTAAATCTCTGTTTCCCAGGCTAGATTGTCCATAATGGCAGCATTGCACACAATGACATCCAATTCTATTTGGTTGAAGTGATCCTCCTGCCTCAGTCTCTTTAGTAGCTGGTACTATATATAAGGGATATTATACTTGATCATCCTTTCTATCTCAAAAGAATTCTGGTGACAGATCAGGGTACAGTTTGTCTTTCTGTTACTCAGCCTTTTCTCTAACATGAGACCTTAGAGGATCAGCCCAATTTGGCTACACAGGGCATCAAAATATTGTAGTCATGTGTGGGATAAGTCGTTGAGGTCTACTTCAGAAATGAGCTTATCGGGGAATTTGAGGATTTTCCAATCCTCAGGCCTTGGTAACACATAATATATGTCAATACTGTTTTACCTATCTGAGGTGAGAGATTGGTAAAACTATGATATCCAAACTAGATATCCAAACTATGTATGAATATCTTTTATCCTTATCAGGTTTCTTTAGTTATTGTGTATTATACATGTGATCCAACATAGGTCTTCAGGATGCATTGTGGCCAAGATGTCAAATTTTAGACATACCTAGGAAGGAATTCAGGATAGATCAATATTTCAAAATAGGCTGATATTTCTCATTATCTACATTAATCACTGCATGTATGGAGTATACTACTGAACAAATACCTCATCAGTCTCAAGAGGGAAACTTCATTGAGAAACCTACCATCTGAAAGAAGCTTATTCTAGAGAAAGTAATAAGACATTGTGAAAAATCAAAATGAGAATTTTGTGATGTACCATTTAGGTCTATAAAGTCATAGTCTGAAGATTGGATTTGATTTCTTGTCCTATAAAATCCCAGGGCAGCACTAGGTATAAACTACACTGTTCCATTTGATTATAATTCCATGACTTGAAAAAGAAAGGATGGGTTGTTGACTCCCTTGGTTATGTTTACAAAACAAAATTTAGGAAGCAGAAACTGAGTGTGGAAAAAAGAACCCCACTCTTTGTATCAGTTTGAATCCAACAACAAACCAAGGTAAAAACTTCACATGCTTAGCAGGAATACAATAAAGCTTAAAGATTGCAACTCAGGGCAACACCCATTGTGATTTCACCCATGGTTCCCATGTAGTGACTTCATCTTGGAATGTGGTGGAATCCAGTCTTCTGGCCAAAGATACTCACTGGAGTTTTCTGCTAACTTTAGCTGGTGTCCTGTTTGTGTTTGATCCAACACATTTCTTAGGTCTTCATGCACAGACAGAGAAGTTATCTCCCCATTGTACCTTACTGATAACATTAATGGCTGAGATTCCAGTCACTCATTTTACACAATAGTTGAGGTTTTGTAAAGCAGTGAGACTCAAGCTGAATTCCAGATGGTAAAGCTGCCTAGAGACACTTATGTAGGATATTCTTTCTTCTTCTTCTCCTTCTCCTCCTCCTCCTCCTCCTCCTCCTCCTCCTTCTTCTTCTTCTTCTCTTTTTTTGATTCAGAGTTTCACTTTGTCACTCTCAGCAGTAGACTGCTGTGCCATGACAGCTCACAGAAATCTCCATTTCCTGGGTTTAGGCAATTCTTTTGCCTCAATCTTCCCAATAGCTTGAACTACAGGTGCCTACCACAATGTCCAACTATGTTTTGTTGAATAATGACTGGGACCATTTTCAAACTCCTCACCAATGTTGAGCCACTGCTTCAGACATCAAAGACGGGATATCTTTCAAACTAGCTTTTGTGTCAAGGGGTGGTTCTTTATACCTGTAATCTTGGCAAGTAGGGATACCCAGTAATTTGAATTGTCTGAGCTTCCAAACTGGAGACCAAACTCAGCAGTCGTGAGATACCTATCATTTAAGAATAAAAAATAGCCCTATATTATGCAGGTTCCTGGCATGCCAGCTTCAGGAATATGTTTACTTGATGAGAACTTGAGGTTTGCTTTGAGATATGACACAAGGGTACTCTACAAAAGGCAACAAAACAAGACTTTTTCTCAATAAATAAAAGGAGAGAACAATTTGTATTGGAATTACTCCTCATTTCACTTTTCTTTTTTTTTTTATAGAAACAGAGGCTTATTTTATTGATCATGCTCAGTGAAGTTCTGTGGCCTCAGCCTATCACAACAACCTCTAACTCTTGAGCTTAGGTGAAATTTTACTCTCAGCCTCCCAACACGCTGGGACTACAGGTGTACGCCACAACTAGTGGTTATTACATTTTTGTTTGTTTTCATTGAAGTTTGTGTCCAGGGTGGTTTGAACCAAGTTTGTTGGTTTGAACCTGCCACCTCTTACAAATGTGGCCAGTGCCCCACTCCATTCAGGTTAAAGGAGCAGCCCTATTATTCTAACTTCTGGCCCTGTATCTAGGGTTGAAAAATTTCCCCTAGATTAGATGTCAACTGGAGAAATTATTCTGTCATAGGGAAATCTTTTTCTTACTACACCTCTTTGTCAATACTAGTTTCTACACAACTCTGACTCTTTGGTATCTTACATTCTTATAATCACTCTTCACTGCCCACACAGTGACTTCTTGACTCAAGTCAGGTTTTTTATGCACACTAAAATATCCAGATTGTACAATCCACCATTTTTGTTGCACTTTTCAGTTGTGGCCAAATTCTCTTGCACCAATTAGTCCAACACCAAATACCAGACATCTCTGGACCATCCCTACCCATGATATCAACTGGAAATCTCCTAAGGAACCAACCTAAAATGAACTTATACTGACTCATTGTTCCCTCCGTCCTTCAGGGACCATAATAAAACTCCTCTTTTATTTAGTTCTTCATTCTATCTGCCTACTGACCTTTCCTTGTAATTTCACTCTTGTAAACTGTACCCAGGAAAATTTTATTCTTTCTTTCCTTCCTTCCTTCCTTCCTTCCTTCCTTCCTTCCTTCCTTCCTTCCTTTCTTTTCCTTCCTTCCTTCCTTTCTTTATTTCTTTTTCTTTCTTCCTTCTTTCCTTCCTTCCTTCCTTTCTTTCTTTTCCTTTCTTTCTTTTCCTTCCTTCCTTTCTTTTTTTCTTTTCCTTCCTTCCTTCTTTCGTTCCTTCCTTCCTTCCTTCCTTCCTTCCTTCCTTCCTTCCTTCCTTCCTTTCTTTCTTTTCCTTCCTTCCTTCCTTCCTTCCTTCCTTCCTTTCTTTTCCTTCCTTCCTTCCTTCCTTCCTTCCTTCCTTCCTTCCTTCCTTTCTTTCTTTCTTTCTTTCTTTCTTTCTTTCTTTCTTTCTTTCTTTCTTTCTTGTCTCATTTTATTGCCCTTGATAGGGTGCCTTGGTGTCACAGTTCACAGCAACCTTCAACTGCTGGGCTTAGGCGATTCTTTTGCCTCAGCCTCCCAAGTAGCTGGGACTACAGGTGCTTGCCAGAATGCCTAGCTATTTTTGTTGTTGTGGTTTGGCAGGGGCTGGATTCGAACCTGCCACCCTCAGTATATGGAGCTGGCACCCTACACACTGAGCCACAGGTGCCACCCAGATGGGACATTTCTTTTTCTTTTTTCTTTTTATTAAATCATAGCTGTGTACATTAATGCAATTACAGGGTACAGTGTGGTGTTTTCACATACATTTTAAAATTCTTTCATCAAACTGGTTAATGTAGCCTTCATGTCATTTTCTTAGTTATTGAGTTAAGACATTCATACTCTGCTTTTAGAAAGATTCACTTGTACCCTTGTAGGATAAACCATAGAGGTGACCCCACTGATCACCCTCCCTCCCCCCATCCACTGCCCTTCCCTCCCCTCTCCCTTCCCCCTTCCCATATTCTAAGGCTATAATTAGGTTATAATATTCCTATGAAAGCTATAAATTAGTTTCAAAATAGGGCTGTGTACATTGGATACTTTTTCTTCCATTCTTGTGATACTTTGCTAAGAAGAACATTTTCCAGTTCCATTTCTTAAACTGAGAGAGGCCATCTACAGCAAACCCACAGCTAATGTCATATTGAATGGAGTAAAATTGAAAACATTTCCACTCAGATCTGAAACTAGACAAGGATGCCCATTGTTACCACTGCTAGTCAACATAGTAATGGAAGTCCTAGCTATTGTAATCAGGCAAGAGAAGGGGATCAAGGATAGTCAAATGGGATCAGAGGAAGTCAAAATCTCACTCTTTGTGGATGACATGATCTTATGCCCTGGGACTCAACTACAAAGCTCTTAGAAGTGATGAAGGAATATAGCATTGTCTCAGGATACAAAATCAATACTTAGAGATCAGTAGTTTTTATATATGCCAACAATAGTCAAGCCAAAAATATACTCAAGGACTCTATTCCTTTTACAGTAGTGCCAAAGAATATGAAATACCTGGGAATTTGCCTAACAAAGGACATTAAAGATCTCTATAATGAGAATTATGAAACCCTGAGGAAAGAAATTCTTGAAAAACATACCATGCTTGTGGCTGGGAAGAATCAACATTGTTAAAATGTCCATACTGCCCAAAACAATCTACAGATTTAATGCAATCCCTATCAAAGCACCAATGTCATACTTTAAAGAACTTGAAAAAATAGTACTTTGTTTTATATTGAATCAGAAAAAAAATAACTATTACACTACTTAGACATAAAAAAATCAGAAGGCATCATGTTATCAGTCTTCAGGTTATAATGTACAAGTCTATAATG
>CAUYTI010046304.1:0-18320 GCA_963575145.1 Galago senegalensis
AAAGAAAGAAAAGAAAGAAAGAAAAAAATTATTTTGCTAGGTACAGTTTCCAAAAGTGCAATTAGAAGGAAAAGTAAGTCAGCACATGGAATCCAAAAGTACATAAAGAAGGAGAGTTTTTGTGATCTCTGTGTTGAGGAAGGAACACTGAGTCAGGACCAGTTCATTTGTGGTTGTTTCCTTAGGAGACTGCCAGTTGTTCTGAAGGGTAGGGGTCGTCCAGAGATGTCCTGTCCCTTGTCTTGGTCTGATTAGGGCAAGAGAAAATTGGCTAAGTTTGAAAAGGGCAATAGAAGTGTTGGAGGGTTCAATCTAAACATTTTAGTGTGCATTAAAAAACCTGACTTGAGTCAAAAATTCACTGTGTGTGCAGTTTAGAGGCACAATAATCATTTAAAATACCAAAGGATCAGAGTTGCGTAAAATCTGAAGTCTTGACTAGTAGGTATTGTAAGGAAAAAAATGTCCCTACAAGAGAATAATTTCTCCAAGTGACATCTAATCTAGGGAAAAATTTTCAATACTAGATTGGTGGTCAAAATTAAAAGTGATAGTCAGGCTTTGGGGTATATACATGTAGTCTCGTCTTCTTAGGAGTCACAGAGAAGAATATTGCCTAAATCCAGGATTTGTAGTTTACTGTGATCTGTTGACACCACAGAACTTTACTGAATGTAATAAATAAAGTAAGATCTGTTTCCATAAGGAACAAAAGTAAAAATGCGGAGTAACTCCAAAACAAATAGTTTTCTACATTTTCTTACTGAGCAGAGTCTTGTTTTACTGAATCTGTTGGACTTCCCTGGTATCATAGCTAACAGCACAATTCAAGTGTTCTCACAAAGTGAACTTATTGCCTCAGCTGGCATGCCAGGAGTCTGCATAACATCCAGCGGTTTTATATTCTTTTATACTTTATATGAGTATCTCACTAGTGCTGAGGCTGGTTTCCAATTCAGAATCTGGGACAATGCAACTGACTTGGCATTCCAAATTGACAAGTTGAGAGGCCTGAAAAGCCATCCCTAGCCACAAAACCTATTTAGAAAAATATCTTACCTTCGATGTCTGAAATGGTGGCTCACAATGAGGGTGCTAAATTCGAAAATCCTAGCAAACTATCAAGGCATTATAGCTGGCCATTGAAGTGGATGCCTGTAGTTCAAGCTACTGGGACAGCTGACGCAAAAGAATCTCCTGAGGCCATGAGATGGAGGTTTCATGAGGGCACAGCACTCTACTGAAATTGACAAAGTGAATGTGTAAAAAAAAAAAAAAAGCAGAACAAATAGCAGTTTACTTCAGGGTCTCTTTGCAGTTTTATGATCTAGATTCAAGCTTGAGTCTGATTGCTGTACAAAATCTCAACTGTGTCAGCCTAGTGACTAGAATCTCATCCATTAAGGTAATCACTAAGGCACAAATGGGAGATTACTTCTCTTTGGATGGAAGTCTAAGAAATATCCTGCATCAAACACATGGACAACAGCTGAAGTGAGCCGAAAATTTCATTGAGTAACTTTGACCAGAAACCTGGATCCTACGACATTCCAGGATGAAATCACTACATGGTCACTATGGATGACATCACAAAGGGTGTTGTGATGTCATCCTGGAATGTCTGGGTTACCATCGTGAAGCTTAATCTCCTTCGTACTAAGCATGCAAAGTTGCAGCCTGAATTTTTGTTGGGTTCAAACTGTTACAAAGAGTGCGGTTCTTTTCTCCACACTCAATACCTGCTTCCTAAAGTTTGTTTTGTAACCATGGCGAAAATATTCAACACCTCATTTTTTCCTTTTTAAGTCATGGATTTGTAATCAAATGGAAGAGTTGGTTTACACCTAATGCTGACCTGGGAATTTATAGAACAAGAAATCAAGCCCAAAGATCAGACAATGATATGAAAGACCTCAATTGTATGTCACACAATTCCTAGTTCTACTTTTTATGATGTTTATTTTTTCTTTTTCTTTTTTTTTGATTTTATTTATATATTTATTCATTGTTTTCATTTAATCATAATTTTTTACATTAATGAAATCATGGGATACAGTGTACTGGTTTTATATACAATTTGAAATATTTTAATCAAACCAGTTAACATACCCTTCATGGCATTTTCTTAGTTACTGGTTCAAGACATATATATTCTACATTTAGAAAGTTTCACATGTACATTTATAAGATGCTCCATAGGCATGGTCCCACCTATCACCCTCCCTCCACCCATCTTCTTCTGCCCTCCCTCTCCTTTTCTCCTGTATTCTTGGGCTATAATTGGGTTGTACCTTTCATATGAAAAGCTGCAAGTTAGTTTCATATTAGGGCTGAATATATATTGGATACTTTTTCTTTTATTCTTGAGACACTTTTCTAAGAAGAATATGTTCCAGCTTCATCCATATAAACTTGGAAGAGGTAAACTCTCCATTTTTTAAGGCTGCATAATGTTTCATGGTGTTCATAAAACACAATTTATTGATACATTCATAGGTTGATGGGCACTTGGACCTCTTCCATGACTTAGCAATTATGAATAGGTCTGAAATAAACATTATGGTTTAAATATCTTTGTTGTAGTGTATTTTGGTCTGCTGGATATATACTTAGTAAAGGAATTGTAGGATCAAATGGGAGGTTTATTTTTACTTCTCAAAGTGTTCAACAAACATCTTTCCCAAAGGAACTTATTATTTTTCATTCCCACTAGAAGTGTGGAAGTGTTCCCTTTTCTCCACATTCACTCCTGCATCTCTGGTTTTGGGATTTTGTGATAGTGACTAATCTTACTGGTGTTAGATGATATCTCAAAGTAATTTTCATTTACATTTCTCTGATGATTAAGGATGATGAGCATTTTTTCTTATGTCTGTAGGCCATGTACCTGTCTTCTTCAGAGAAGTTTCTTTTCAAGTCCCTTGCCTACCCTGAGATTGTATCACTTGTTCTTTTCTTGCTAATATGTTTGAGATGTTTATCAATTCTGGTTATTAATCCTTTGTCAGAGGCATGACCTCGAAATATATTCCCCATTCTGAGGGCTGACTGATTTTCTTACTGTTTTCTAGGCTATGCAGAAGCTTTTTAGTTTGATCAGTTCTCAGTAGTGTATTTTTTTTTTAATGTTGTTTCAATTGCCTGTAGAGTCCTCCTCATAAAATATTCATCCAGGCTGATTTCTTCAAGTGTTTTCCCTGAACTTTCTTCTAATATTTTTATAGTTTCATGTCTTAAGTTTAAATATTTAATTCAATAAGAGTCTGTCTTAGTTAATGATGAAAGGTTTGGGTCCAGTTTTAGACTTTTATAGGATTGGCTGCAAGTCTGATTGCCAGTCAATTTGCTCAGCACCATTTGTTAAAAGGGAATCTTCTCCCCACTCATTGTTTTTAATTGGGTTGTCAAAAATCAGATAACTGTAAGTAGCTGGGTTCATCAATTGATTCTCTATTCTGTTCCATACATCTACCTCTCGGTTTTTGTGCAAGTGCCATGCTGGTTTGATCACTGTCGATTTATAGTATTGTGTGAGGTATGGTTGTGTGATTTCTCCGGCTTTGCTTGGCTATTCAAGGTTTTGTCTGATTCCATGTAAAATGAAGTGTTATTTTTTCAGATCTTTATAGTATGACAGAAGTATTTTAGCAAGAATTGCATTAAATCTGTAGATTCTTTTGTGTCTTATGGACATTTTAACAACATTGATTCATCACACCCAACGAGCATGATATTTTTTTTTCATTTTTTAACGTCTTCAGCCATTTTCTTTCTTAGACTCTCATAGTTCTCTTTATGTAGATAATTCAGGTCCTATCTTAAGTAAATTCCCAAATATTTCTTCTTGTATGGCACTACTGTGAATGGAATAGAGTCCTTCACTGTTTTTCAGCTTAACCATTGTTGGTTCATATAAAGTGTACCTATTTATGGGTGTAGATTTTGTAACCTGAGATGCTATTGTATTCCATGATCGGTTTTCAGAGTTTTGTAGTACAATCCCTGGCGTTTTCCAGATATACAATCGTATCATCTGTTAAGAGTGAAAGTTTGATGTCTTTTGTTCCTATATGGATACCTTTGATTGCCTTTTCTTCCCTAATTGTGACAGCTAACACTTCCACTACAATGTTAAAGAGCAGAGGAGATAATGGGCAACCTTGTCTGTTTTTTGCTTTGAGTGGAAATGATTTCAATTTAACTACATTCAATACGGTTTTAACTGTGGTTTTGCTGTTTAAGAAATGTCCCTTCTATACCAATTTTCTTAATTGTTCTGATCTTGAAGGGATGCTGGATACTATCAAAGCTTTTTCTGCATCAATAGAGAGAATCATATGGTCTTTGTTTTTTAATTTGTTTACAGGCTGAACTATATTCATAGAATTACGTATATTGAATCAACCTTGATACCTTGGAATAAAACAAATTTAATTGTGGTGTACAACTGGATGTGTTGCTAGATTCTGCTTGTTAGGATCTTGTTGAAAATTTCACATCAATATTTATTAGTGATATTGGTCTATAATTTTATTTTCTTGTTGAATCTTTTCCTGGTTTGGTGATCAAGATTATGTTTGCTTCATAGAATATGCTGGTTAGTATTCCTTCTTTCTTTTTTTTTTTATTTTGGAAAATGTTATGTAAGAAAGGTACTAGTTCCTTTTTAAAGGTTTTTTTAGAATTCTGATGTGAAGGTCCTGTGCTTTTTTTTTTTCTCCAAAGATTTTGTACAATTGATAATATTTCAGAACTTCATATAGGCCTGTTCAACATTTTCACTTCATTCTGGCTAATTCTTGAAGGTGGTATGCTACCAAATATTTGTCAACTTCCTTTATATTTTCATATTTATGAGAATAAACTTTCTTTTAATAATCTGGCTATTTTGGTATGTATAAAGAAACCTGACTTGATTCAACAATTTACTGTGTGGAAAGTTTAGAATGACTAAAAAAATCTAAGATATGAAAGGATTATAAGTTGTTTAAAAACTGAATTATTGAGTAATAGGGATTGTAGGAAAAAAATTCCCTGTGAAAGAATAATTTATCTTGTTGAAATATGACCTAGGAGAAACTTCTAAACTAGATCTGTGCTCAAATGTAAAAATAATATCAATATCAATATGTAGTATTGTGCACCTATATTCCCTACTAGTCAGGAGTCTGTTAGAAGAAAATCATCTAATCCCAGGAGTTGGAGGTTGCTGTGTTCTGTAGAAGCCAAAAAACTTTGATGAGTGTGATAAATAAAGTAAGACTCTGTCTCTATTAAAAAAAAAAAAAACCTTAAAAATGAGGAGTAACTCCAAAACAAATGGTTTTGTCCATTTATTCATTGAGACAGAGACTTGATTCTTGCCTTTGGTAGAGTTCCTTGGGATCATAGATCACAACAAACTTACAGTGTTCTCATCAAGTGAACTTATTACCTCAGCTATCATGCCAGGAGCCTGCAAAAATTCTGGCCATTTTTTATTGTTTTGAGATGAGATGGGTATCTCACTAGTGCTGAGCCTGGTCTCCAACTTAGAAGCTCAGACAATCCATCTGATTCCCAAATTGCCAAGATGAGATTCATGAAAACTATCCATTCCCACAAAACCTAGTTTGAAAAACATCTCATCTTTGATGTCTGAAGTCATGGCTCAACATAACAGTGCTGAGTTCAAAAATGGTCTCAGACAATTGGCAACAGGAAATGGCTTGGCATTGAAGTGGGTGCCTGTAATTCAAAATACTGGGAAGATTGAGGAAAAAAAACTTACCTGAGCCCAAGAGATGCAGGTTTGTTTGAACTGTGATGGGGCAGCACCCTATTTAGAGTGACAAACTGAAACTACCTCTCTCAAAAGAGAAAACCATAAAAAGAACAAAGAGCATCATTACAAAGGGTCTCTATGCAGTTGTACCATCTGAAATTCAGCTGGAGTCTCACTGCTGTACAAATTCTCAATGTCTATGTCAACCTAGTGACTGGAAACTCAGAAGTTAATGTAATCAATAAGGTAAAAATGGGAGAGCACTTCTTTGTCTGTGGAAGGTGGGTTAAGAAATGTCCTGGACCAAACACTTGAAGGACACAAGCTGAAGTGATCAGAAAATTCCAGTGAGTATTTTTCAGTAGAATACTGGATCCCACTACATTCCAGGAGGAAATCACTACTTAGTTAACATGGATAATATCACTATAGGTGGCTTTGTGGTTTACGAACTTTAAGCTTAATCTTATTCTTGCTAAGCATGCATAGTTGGTGCCAGGTTTGCTCTTGGGATCAAACTGTTACAAAGAGCAGAATATTTTTCTTCACACTCAATTCCTGCTTCCTCTATTTTGTTTTGTAACCATGGCCTAGGATACAGAAACCCATACTTTCCTTTTCTTGTCATATACTTATAATCAAATAGAAGAGTATGGTTTATACACAGTGTGTACTGGGATGTTATAGAAGGAAAAATAGAGTTCAATAATTAGACAATGTTTTTACAGACCTATATGGTAGATCACACAATCCTCAGTTCTCCTTTTCATGATTTTTGACTTATTTCTCTACATAGCCTTGTTTAATACAGCGGATGTGTCACTGAAGTATCCCTCTCAAAATATGGTGAGGCACTTTGTACAGTAACATACTCCACTACTGAAGTTATTTATGATGATCATGGGAAATGTCAGCCTATATTTAATTTCTATGAATCCTGAATTCTGTGCTCAGTGTGTCTAAATTTTTGTCTTCTTGGCCATAATGAATGTTGAAGAGTTATATTAGATCAGACGTATAATACACAATAACTAATGAAGCCTGATAACGATACAAAAGATCCCTGTATAGTTGTGTTGATTTCCCACCACTGATATGTAAAACAGAAGTGACATATTCCATATGTGTCACCAAGGCCTGAAGACTGGATAATCCTCAAAGTCCCCAATAAGCTCATTTCCAAAGTAGAGATCAATAAATTATCCCATGCATGACTACAAAATTCTGATGCTCTGGGCTGCCAAATTATGCATATCCCCTGAGTTTCCATGTTAGACCAGGCCAAGCAACAGATAGACAACCTCAGCCCTGATCTCCCACCAGGCTTCTACTCTAATTCAAAGAGTACTCAAGTGTTGTATCCTTTACCTATAGATCGAGCTTCTCCAGAGACTGAGACTGGAGGATCAGCTTCACTGAAGAGTTGGATGTCATTGTGTTCAATGCTGAGGTCATAGACAATCTTGTATGGGTAAAAGAGTTAGAGTTGCTATCATAAAAGGTAATTAAAGAAAGATAGAGAGAAAGAAAGAACAAATAATGAAAGAACGAGAGAGAGGGAGAGAGTGAGGGATGAAAGAAGGAAGAAAAAAAAACAGAAGGAAAGAAAGAGGGAAAAGGAGGAAGGAATGAAGGAAAAAATGAAGAAGGAAAGAAACAGAGAGAGAGAGGAAGGAAGGAAGGAAGGAAGGAAGGAAGGAAGGAAGGAAGGAAGGAAGGAAGGAAGAAAAATGAAAAAAGAAAGAAAACAAAGAAGGAAAGAAATTTTTTTAGGTACAGTTTCTAATAGCAAAATTATGCAGAAAGGGCAGTAGGCAGATGGTACACAGGAATACACAAAGGAAGATATTTATTGTGGTCCCTGTTTGGAAGAGGGAATAATGAGCCAGGACAATTTCATTTCTGCTAGTTCCTGAGGAGACTGAAAGCTGATTTTATATATGGGGCTCATACAAAAATGTCTGGTTCCTGGTCTTGGACTGATGGGTGCAAGGGAATATTGCCCCAGATTGAAAAGGGCAACAGAAAAAGTGGGATGTATGATCTAGAAATTTTAGTGTGCATAAAAAGAACATACTTGAGTCAAGAATTAACTGTGTAGGTAGTTTATAATGCCTAAATGTATTTAAGATAACAAAGAGTCAAAGTTGTGTAAAATCTGAAGTCTTGACTAATATAGGTTTTAGGGGAAAAAAATTACCTAAGAGATAATTTCTCCAGATGACATCTAATCCAGTGGAAAACGTTCAAACTAGATTTATGATCAAAAGTGAAAATAATAGCCAGGCATTGTGGTGTAGACCTGTAGACCCAGCTACTGGGGAGTCTGAGAGAACAAAATCAGTTAGGCCCAGGTGTTGGAGGTTGCTGTGATCTGTAGGTGTCTCAGAAATTTACTGAGTGAGATAAATAAAGTAAGTCTTTATCTGTATTAAAAAACAGATATAGGTTCGGCGCCTGTGGCTCAAGTGGCTAAGGTGCCAGCCATGTACACCTAAGGTGGCAGGTTCGAATCCAGCCCGGACCCGCCAAACAACAATAATGGCTGCAACCAAAAAAATAGCCAGGCGTGGTAGGTGCCTGTGGTCCCAGCTACTTGGGAGGCGGAGGCAGGAGACTTGCTTGAGCCCAGGATTTGGAGGTTGCTGTGGGCAGTGAAGCCATAGCACTCTACCCAGGGGGACAGCTTGAAGCTCTGTCTCAAAAAAAAAAAAAAAAAAAAAGAAAAGAAAAGAAAAGAAAAAGATAAACAGGTATAGTGTGGTGCCTGTGGCTCAAGGAGTAGGGTGCCAGCCCCATATACTGGAGGTGGTGGGTTCAAACCTGGCCCTGGCCAAAAAAAATGTAAAAAAGAACCCCAGGTATAAATGAACACTTAATCCAATAAAAGTGGCTTTCTCCACTTATTTATTTAGACAGAGTCATGTTTAGCTGCCTTTTGTAGAGTACCCTGGTATCATAGCTCACAGCAACTTCATGTGTCCTCATCAAGTGAACCTATTCCATCAGCTGTAAAGTCAGAATCCTGCATAAGATCTGGCCATTTTTTATTTTTCAGAGATTGATATCTCAGTAGTCCTGAAGCTGGTTTCCAATTCTAAATCTCAGACAATTCAACTGACTGTTCCTCTCAAGTTGTGAAGATAAGAGGCATGAAGAACCACTCCTGGGCACAAAACCTAGTTTGAAAAATATCCCATCTTTAATGTCTGAAGTGGTGGCTCACCATGATTGTGGTGAGTTAGAAAATAATCCAGGCCAATCTGCAGCAAAATATTTCTGGACATTGAGGCCTGTGCCTCTATTTCAAGCTCCTGGGAAGTCTGAGGCAAAAAGTATCATCTGTGCTTAGAAGATGGAAGTTTTGAGGTTTCTCTTAACTCTCATGGCACAGCACTTTAAAGAGAATGACAAAGTGAATCTGTCTAAAAAAAAAAAAGGAACAAAGAGCATTATACTTAATTGTCTCTATGCAGTTTTACTGTCTAGAATGTAACTTGTGTCTCACTGCTATACAAAATCTCAACTACTGTGTCTGCCTTTTGCTGCAATGTAAGCCAATTATTATAATCAAGCAGTAACAAATGGGAGAAGACTTCTCTGTCTGTGGATGGAGGGCTAAGAAATGTCCTGAATCCAACACTTGCAGGACACCAGCTGAAGTAATCAAAAAAGTCCAGTGATTATCATTGATAAGAAGCTTGGATCCTATGACATTCCAGGATGAAGTCACTGCATATTCACTGTGGATGACATCACTATACACATTGCCCTGGGTAACCACCCTTAAACTTAATCTTTTTCCTGTTAAGCATGCGTAGTTGCTGTCCAGGTTTCTTATTGTGTTCAAACTGTTATAAAGAACAGGGTTCTTTTCTGCATCCTCAATTATTGCTATCTAAATTTTGTTTTGTAACTATGGCCAAGGGATTCAACAAACCATCCTATCCATTTCATGTCTCAGATTTGTAATCAAATGGAAGAGGGTGGTTTATATCTTCTGCTTCCCTGGGATGTTACAGAACAAGAAATCGAGGCCATTTATTGGACAATGATTTGACAGACCTGAATGGTACATCACACATTCCCCGTTCTACTTTTCATGATGTTTTTACTTATTTCTCTAGAATAGGCTTGTTTCACTGACGGTAGGTGTCTCACTGAATATTCCCTCTCGAAATATGTGGAGACACTGTGTCTAGTTTTGTACTCCATAACTGCAGTTATTTATGATGAAAATTGGAAATATCAGAATATCTTTCAACATCCATCAATCCGGAATTTCATGCTTAGTGGGTCTAAACTTTTGGATTCGTGTCTACAATGTACATTGAAGAGTTATGTTGGATAACACATATAATACACAATAACTAATGAAGCCTGATAAGTATAAAAGAGACCCAAACATAGTTGTGGTGATCTCCTACCATGGATATGTACAGCAGTCCTGATATACACCCTATGTGTCACTGAGGCCTGAGGATTAAACAAGCCTCAAAATCTCAGATAAGCTCATTTCTCATGTAGAGCTCAATGACTTATCCAAATCATGACCACAAATTTCACTGCTCTCTGCAGCCAAATTGTGCAGATCCCTTGAGCTACACTGTTATAGATAAGGAAGAGTAACAGAAATACAACAGCAGCTGTGATATCCCACCAGTTCCTACACAACTAGAAAGGGTAGTCATGTGTTGTATCCCTTACCTGTAGTTCCAGGTAATCTAGAGACTGAATAAGGAGGATCACTGTAAGCAAATAGTTGGATGTTATTGTGTGCAATGCTGGCATCATCGACCATCTAGCCAGGGGAACAGAGTGAGAAGTAGTCTAATGAAAAATATAGAAAAAGAGGTATGAAAGAAAGAAAGCAATAAAGATCTCACAAGGGTACAAGTGAATCTTTCTAAAAGTATAATATAAACATCTTAACACAATAACTAAGAAAATGACATGAAGGCTAAGTTAATCAATTCGATGATAATATTTCATATTGTATATGAAACACCATACTTTACCATATTATTGCATTAATGTATACAGCTATGATGTAATAAAAAACTAAAAAAAAAAAAAGAAAAGAAAAGAAAAAGAGAAGTTATGGTAGGAACAGTTTCCAAGAATTAAATTATGAGGACAGATAATTAGTCAAATGGAATATAGGACTACATAAAGGAGGAGAGTTGTTGTAGTCCCCAGGGGAGGAGGGAATAATGAGTTGGGATAAGTTTATGTAAAGTCGGTTTCTTAGGGGAATGCAAGTTGATACAATGGGTAGATTTCATCTAGAGATGTCTAGTTCCTAGTCTTGGACTGAAGGGGGAAAGGGAATTTTGAGCCAGATTGAAAAGTGCAACAGAAGGTGCAGAGGTTAGAATTCTTGTTATTTTAGTGTGCATAAGAACTCCTGACATGAGTCAAGAATTCATTGTGTGGTCAGTTTAGAGTGACTAAACAAATCTAAGATACCAAATGGTTGGAGTCATGTAAAATCTGAATTCTTGAGTAATAGGGGTTGTAGGAAAAATATTTCCCCATGAGAGAATAATTTCCTTAGTTGACATCTAGTCTAGGGTAAAATTTCAACATTATATCCGTGGTTAAAACTGAAAATAATCACAAGGCATTGTTGTGTGCACCTATAGTCCCAACTAATCAAAGGGCAGTTAAAAGAAAATTATCTAAGCCCAGGAGTCAGAGGTTTCTGTGACCTGTAGATATGAAAGAAACTGACTGAGTGTGATAAATAAAGTATAACTCTTACTCTATAAAAACCAAAAACTTAAAAATGAGAAGTAACTCCAATACACATGGTTCTGTACATGTATTCATTGAGACAAATACTTGATTGTTGTCTTTGCTACAGTACCCTGGGATCATAGATCACAGAAAACTTCAAATGTTGCCATCAAGAGAATCTATTCCCTCAGCTGGCAGGGCAGAAGCCTGCATAACATCTGCAGTTTCTATAATCTTCTGCAATTTATATCTCACTAGTGCTGAGACTGGTCTCCAATTCTGAATCTCAGACAATCCAACTGACTAGACCTCCTAAATTGCCAAGATTAGAGACCCAAAGAACCACCGCTGGTCACAAAAAAACATGGTTTGAAATATATCCTACCTTTGAACTGAGGGATCAAAATGACTGTGGTGAGTTCAAAAATGGTCCTAGTCAATCTGCAACAAAAAAATAACTGGGCATTGAAGTGGGTGCCTGTAGTTCAAGCAACTGAGGAGGCTGAGGAAAAATATTCACCTTAGCCCAGGAGATGGAGGTTTCTGTAAATTGTGATGGCACAGTACCCTACTGAAAGTGAAAAAATAAAACTATCGCTCTCAAAAAATAAAAAATAAAAAAGGAATAAAGAGCATCCTAATTAAGTGTCTCTATGCAATTGTACCAACTGCAATGCAGCTTGAATCTCATTGCTCTACAAATTCTCAACTATTGTGTCAGCCTAGTGATTGGAAACTCAGTTATTAATGTAATAAATACGGCACAAATGGGAGACCACTTTTTTTTGGTCTGTGGAAAGAGGGCTAAGAAATGGCTTGAATCTAACACTAGCAGGACACAAGCAGAATTGAGCAGAATATTCCAGTGAATATCTTTGAGTAGAAGCCTGGATCCCACCACATTTTACAATGAAGTTACTATATGGTTACCATGGATGACAATACAAAGAGTTTTGCCCTGGTTAACAATTTGAAGCTTAATCTTATTATTTCTGAACATGGGTAGTTGCTGTCCAGGTTCATGTTTGGGTTCAAAGTGTTACAAAGAGTAACCTTTTTCCACACTCAATTCCTGCTTCATAAAATTTCTTTTGAAAACATGGCCAAAGGGATTCAACCAATCCTTTCCTTTTCAAATCATGGATTTGTAATCAAATAGAAGAGCATGGTTTATATATAGTACTGCTCTGGGATGTTATAGAACAAAAAAATACAGGACAATGATTGGACAATGATTTCCCAAAACATTATGGTACATCACACATATCTGAGTTTGACTTTCCACAATGTTTTACTTCTTTCTCTAGAAAAGGCTTATTTTGGATGGTAGTTGTCTCGCTGAAGGCTTACTCTGGAAATCTGGTGAGGCACTGTGTCCAGAAGTGTACCCCATCACTGCAGTTATTTATGATTATAATGGGAAATATCAGCCTATCTTTAAATTTTTATCTATCTTGAATTCTGTGCTCGGTATGTCTAAACTTTTGGCTTCTTGGCCACAATGCACATTGAAGAGTTGTCTTGTATTACATGTAAAATACCCAATAATTAATGAAATCTGATAAGGACAAAAGGGTTCATGCATAGTTGTGGTAATCTCCTGTCACAGATATGTTTAACAGTACTGACATACTCTCCATGTGTTACCAAGGCCTGAGGATTGGACAATCCTCAAAGTCCCTGATAATCTCATTTCTTAAGTACAGCTCAATTACTATACCACAAATTACTAAAACATTTCGATGCTTTGGGAAGAATTTTTGGCAGATCCCCTGATCCCCCTTGCTAGAGACAAGGCTGAGCAACAGAAAGACAATCTTAGCCCTAAACTCCCCTCGGGTTTCTACTCAAATAGATAGGGTAGTCAAGTATAGTATACCTTACATATAGTTCCACTTATTCTAGAGGTTGAAACAGGAAGATCACTGCAACTGAAGAGTATGATGTATTGTGTGCAAAGCTGATGTTATGGACAATCTAGCCTGTGGAATATAGAGAGATTCTGTCTCATGAAAACTAATAAAATAAATAGAGGAGAAAGAGAGAGAGAGAGACAAGAGACAGAGAGAGAAGAAAGAAAGAAAGAAAGAAAGAAAGAAAGAAAGAAAGAAAGAAAGAAAGAAAGAAAGAAAGAAAGAAGGAAGGAAAGAAAGAAAGAAAAGAAAGAAAGAGATGGAGAGGGAGGGAGGGAGGAAGGAAGGAAGGAAAGAAAAGAGGGAGAGAGGGAAGAAAGAAATTTTTCTAGGTACAGTTTCTAAGCGCCAAATTAT
Organism: Galago senegalensis; assembly: GCA_963575145.1. Lineage (NCBI taxonomy): Eukaryota > Metazoa > Chordata > Mammalia > Primates > Galagidae > Galago > Galago senegalensis. The sequence goes on from CAUYTI010046304.1 coordinate 13,774, forward strand.
GAGGAAAGATCAGTAGGCAGATGAAGTACAGGAAAACATAAAGGAGGAGATTTATTGTGGTCCCTTGGTGAAGAGGGAACAATGAGTTAGAACTGCCTTTTGATCTGATGAGTAGGGGTTGTCAATAGATGTCTGGTTTCTAGTCTTAGACTGACTGCATCAAGAAAATTGTGTCCTAGAGTATTGGTACAGGGCATACTCAGGATATTTTAGAGAGCATAAAAAATTATGAGTTGAGTCGAGAATTCACTGTGAGACAGTTTAGAGTGACTCCAAGAATCTAAGATACCAAAGGGTCAGAATTTTGTATAATCTTAAGTCTTGACTAATAGGTGTTGTAGGACAACTATTTATCTATGAGAGAATTATTTCTCCAGTTGACAACAAATTTGGGGAAAAATTTCAACACTAGATCTGTGGTCAAAAATAAAAATAATAGCCAGGCATTGTGTCATGTCCCTTAATTTCAAATATTCAGGAGGCTGAGAGAACAAAATGGCCTAAACCAAGGAATTGGAGCTTGCTATTTCTGTAGGTGCAACAGAACTTTACTGAGTATGATAAATAAAGTAAGCCTTTGTCTCTATTTAAAAAATAAGTAAAGATGTCTAGTAATTCCAATAAAAATGGTTTTCCCCATTTACTTATTGAGACATTGTCCTCTTTGACACATTTGGTAGAGTATCATTGTATCATAGCTCACAGCAATCTTCTAGTGTGCTCATCAAGCAAATCTATTTTCTGAGCTGTCATACCCTCTTTAGAGATAGGTATCTCGCTAGTGCTGAGTCTGGTCTCCAATTTGGAAGCTCAGAGAATCCAACTTACTGGGCCTCCAAAATTGCCAAGATGTGAGGTATGAAGAATCACACCTGACCACAAAGCATATTTGAAAAATAACCCATCTTCAATGTTTCAAGTGGTGAGCAATCATGAGGGTGGAGATTTTGAAATTTGTTTAAAAAATAGCAACAAAAAATAGCTGGGGATTGAGGCAGTTACCTATAGTTCAAGGTACTTGGAAGGCTGAGGCAAAGGATTCCCTGAGCCCAGGAGATGGAATTTTATGTTAGCTGTGATGGCACAGCACTCTACAAAGAGTGAAAAAGCAAAACTCAGTCTCAATATTAAAAAAAAAAAAGGACAAAGGGTTTGGTACCTAAGAGTCTTAAGATTCTCTGTGCACTTACATCATCTAGAATGCATCTGGGGTATCACAGCTTTACAAAATATCAACTGCTGTGTAAGCCTAGTGACTGGTATCTAAAGCCATTAATGTAATCAAGAAGTCACAACTGGGAGATCATTTTTCTATCTGTGGATGGATGGCTAAGAAAAATCCTGGATCAAACACTAGCAGGACACCAGCTGAAAAGCCCATTGAGTATCTTTGTCCAGAAACCTGGATCAGAAAATTTTCCATGATGAAGTCACTACATAATCATGATGTGATATCACATGGGTATTACCCTGGGTTACTATATTTAAGCTTAATCTTATTTCTTCTAAGCATATGTAATTGCTATCTGGCCTGGGTTTTGGGTACAAACTGTTACAAAGAGTGTGGTTCTTTTCTCTAAACTCAATTCCTGTTTCCTAATCTTTTTTTTAAACATGGCTAAAAAATTCAACAACTGATCCTTTCTTTTTAAAGTCACTGATTTATTAACAAATGGAAGAGTGTGCTTTATACCTAGTGCTTCCCTGGGATTTTATGAAAAAAAAAGAAATCGAGCCCAAAGATAAGGACAATGGTTTGACAAACCTAAATGGTATGTCACAAAATTCCCAATTCAATTTGTCATGATGGTTTACTTCTTTCTCTAGAATAGGCTTGTTTCAGACAGTAGGTGTCTCACTGGAAGTTAATGCTCTACCTCTGGGAAGGAATTGTGTCCATTAGTGTACTCCATATCTTCATCATGGGAAATATCAGCCCATCTTCAATTTTACATCAATTCTGAATTTTTGCTATATGTGTCTAAACTTTTGGCTTCTTGGCCACAATGCACATTGAAGAGTTATATTGTATCACATGTATAATGCACAAATATTAATGAACTATGATAAGAATAAAAGAGATTCATTCATACTTGTGGTGATCTAAGACCACGAACATGTATCACATTTCTGACCTACTCCCTATGTGTCACCAAGCTCTAAGAATTGGACCAACCTCAAAGACCATGTTAAGGTCATTTCTTAAGTAGACCTCTATGATTTATCTGACATATGACTACAATATTTTGATGTTCTGGGCTCTCAAATTGGGCAGATCCCCTGAGCTCCCTTGTTAATGACATGGCTGAGCAATAGAAAGATAACCTCAGCTCTCATCTCCTACAGATTTTTTCTCAAATAGAAAGAGTAGCCAAGTGTTGAATCCCATACCTATAATTCCAGCTGAGGCAGGAGGGTCACTTGAAGTGTCACTTCAAATGAAGCTTTGCATGTCATTGTGTGGAAGTCTGATGTCATAGACAATCTAGCCTGGGGAAAAGAGAGAGAGTTGGGCAAGGGACTATTGACCTAGATTGAAAAGTGAAGCAGAAGGGGTGATATCTATAATCTGGATATTCTAGTGTGCATAAAAATATCTGACTACATTCAAGAATTCACTATGGGGTCAATGTAGAGTCACTACAAAAATCTAAGATACAAGGGTCCAGAATTGTGTAAAAGCTGAATTTTTTTTCTGGTTTTTGTCCAGTTCTGTTTATTTTAGTTTAATCTATTTTTTTTTTCTGTCCAGGCTGTGTTGAATCTGCCACCTCCATTATATAAGGCCATTGCCCTACTCCTTTGAGCCACAGGCATCACCCCATGTGTAGGTTTGATACAACCAAGGCCAGGATCAGCACCTTACTTCTTTGAGCCACAGGTGCTGCCCTGTAGTCTTAATGAGTGGGGGTTGTAGGGGAAAAAATTTCCCTATGAGAGAATAATTTCTCCAGTTGACAACAAAACTAGGGAAAATTTTCACACTAGATGCATGGTCAAATGGAAAAATTATAGGCACACATTTTGCCATGCACTGATGGTCCCAGCTACTCAGAAGGCTGAGAGAAGAAAATTACCTAGGCCCATTAGCTGGAGGTTGTCCTGATCTGTAGATGACACAGAACTTTATTGAGTGTGATGAATAAATTACCTCTCTCTCTCATATGCAAAAAGCCTATATAACTTTACTTGTTGTTTCTGAGAGTGAGCAGTATTAAAACTCTTTTTTTTCTACAAACTAGGAGGCTCTAAGTCAGAACGCCACAGCCTTTGCCTTCATATAAAGAATGTAAAATTCCTCTGCCTTGAAGTAGAGATGGAAGATGAGGCATTTAAGGAAGTCATTGGTATGTCTCAGGTGTCTCTGGCTTGTGGTTGTACAAGATTTAGTTATGGCTTCCAGATGGTTTGATTCTTCAAAGAGCAGGGAAGCAAGCAGCCTTCTCCCCAATAGAAGGTTTTTTTTCAATTTATCAATAAGTGAGCTACTAAGTTGACAATGTGGTTGACTATGATTACTATTTTGAAAAGAATAGATTATATAGAAGTATGTGTATCACCTGATCAGCAGAATAGCAAGCACTGCAAAAAGATTAATTGGTTCTTTACAACATATTAGTGAAGTAATGGTATGATTATTGATTAAATGTGTGTATGTGCAGCACTGGCTGTAGGAGCTGAGAAGAAATAAAGAAGTTTGCTACAAGTAATTTAAAGACTGTAGACCTCTTTATTCTATATAATTTCAATAGCAAACCTGTAGTCTCTATCACCATCCACTTGAGAGAAACACACAAGTGTAATTTGTGTAGTGGGCAGGATCATTGAGCAGAATCAGGATCAAGAGGACAGCAGAGCTCACTTTTTCAAGAATATCTCCTGCTCGGGAGGTGCACTTCTAAAGGTAGTTTCCAGACTTTGAAACTAGGAGGTTCTTGCCATGTGGTGAGTATGCATGAATCCTAGCATTTATAAAGTGTTAATAAGAACAATGCATAATTCTCAATCCTTACAAGAGCAGTATATTTCTTTTTTCTTTTTCTTTTTTTTTTTTTTTTTTTGAGTTGGAGCCTCAAGCTATCGCCCTGGCAGAGTGCCATGCCATCACGCTCACAGCAACCTCTAACTCCTGGGCTCAAGCGAGTCTCCTGCTTCAGCCTCTCAAGTACCTGGGAGTACAGGCACCCACCACAATGCCTGGCCATTTTTTGGTTGCAGCCATCATTGTTTGGCCGGCCAGGCTGAGAATTCGAACCTGTCACCTTAGATATATTTAGCTGGTGCCCTAGCTGCTTGAGCCACAGGCACCAAGCCAGTATATTTATTTTTTTGAAAACTTTATTACCATCTTTAGGTACTACTTTCAAAATTAAGTTTCTGAAATAGTTTTTTAGGTGGTTGCTAAACATTGTTATTGGTTTACTCCTGAAAGTAAAAAACAAGTAAATTACAAAGTATCAAACAATGTGGGTAGGATGCTCAAGAGAGTGTATCAAATGTGTGACTTCATAAACAAAGATGTATAAATTGCTTAGTATTTGGTTAAA
>CAUYTI010046307.1:0-48457 GCA_963575145.1 Galago senegalensis
GCATTAGGAGATTAAAAGTTGCTGACCATCCTCTTCTGGCCTGAAAGATTTCAGCAGGAAGATCTGCAGTCATTCTAAGACTCTTTCCTTTGTAGGTTATGGTTTTCTTACGTCTAACTGCATTCAGAATTTTTTCTTTCATATTAACTTTAGTGAGTTTAATTATGATGTGCCTGGGGGATGTCTTGTTTGGGTTGAGCCGTGCTGGGGTTCTGAAACTGTCTGCTATCTGAAATTATGGATCTCTTGGGATGTCTGGGAAATTCTCTTTCAGAATTTCATGAAGAAGAGCCTCTAGATTTTGTGAGGCAGCTTCATCACATTCAGGGATTCCTATAAGGTGAATTTTAGTTTTCTTCGAACTGTCCCAGAGTTCTTTAAGAGAAAGATGCGTTCTTGTTTTCCATTTTTTTTCATCTTTGCATTCTTGGGCTTCTTCAAAGGCATTGTCTTCAATGTCAGATATCCTTTCTTCAGTTTGTTCCACTCTGTTATAAAGAGATTCCACCATGTTTTTCAAATCTTTGAGGGCTGCAACCTCTTGTCTGAAAGTTTCAAAGTCTTTGATTATTTTCTCTTTAAAATCGTTGAATTTCCTGAGTCATCTTTTGAATAATTTCTTGGGACATCTTTTGAAAAATTTGTTGAGACATTTTTTCAAAACTTTCTTGAAATTCTAGCTCTTTCTTTTCTTCCATTGTATTAATCTTGTTTACTGTCCACATTCTGAACTCAATTTCTATCATCTCAGCAATCTCTTTATGGTTTAAATCTTCAGATACCTCTGCCACATCCTTCCTTGGGGGGTTGCTCTACTTTGGTTATTCCTACTACCAGGGTTTTTTTGCTGGCTCTGCCCCATCCTGGATTTACTCTGCTTGGCTAAGTGGGCTGGTAGGAGAAAGTTGGGTTGGGGGTTCGGGGAGTGATATTTTGCTCGCCTTTTTGGGCAAAGGCTGGGACTAGTGTCTGTATCATTTCCCCTAGAACTTTCCCAATGATGCAAATATTCTACGGTCTGAGAGCCTAGAGGTCTGTTTGTCTCTTTCTTGTTTGCAGTTGGTATCTGTTGTACTTTAGAAAATCAATTACTCTGGGTTAAGATCAGCTGTGGAGACATAAGAGTGATTAAGTCACCCCTCAACTTACTGGTGATGAGGAACAAAAAACCACACTTTCCCTCAACCACACCTCCAGGCGATCACTTTAAATAGTTCTTAGGTGATTGGCCCAGTTCAAATGATATGAGACAAGTATCACAGTTAACACAATTCTCAGGTTTGTGAGTACGAGAGGTCTCTGGCAACTGTACAGCAAGGATCTTCTGGCATCACAGGTATGGCCTGCTCCGGTGTTGTGTGGGGTCAGAGGGACCTGGCCAGCAAATATTCTAGGGAAGTTGATGCTTCCTATCCCCCCTTGTACCTTTGTCACAGCCAATCACTGGAGAACCCGGAGGGCTGTGACCTAGATGCCCTATAAACAATTGTGGCAGCGCTGTGTGTCTGCCGGAATTAAAGTGGAGCTAGTGCCAGGTCCATTCAGTTACTGCACTTCAACCCCCATCAGCAAAGGTAACTGAGGCTTAACTATCTTATGCACTCAGTGACAACTGGAGAATGTTCCATCTGAGGACACTTTCGGCCAGAGAAAAACCCGAGAGCATCAGAGATTCTTCCTTAACCACCAGTTAATTTTTCCCAAATCGAGAGATCCAAACTTGATGACCCGGTCAGTACCCACTCCCTGGTTGGAAAGATCACAAGGTCTCTAGCAACTTACTAATAGGAGTCTACTAGTGGTATAATTTTGGGTCACTCTGATGCTCTGAGGAATCAGAAAGGCCTTTTCAGTGGATAATCTGGAGTAAGGAGGTTGATGTCTCTTTCCCCTCCTTACCCACCCTTAGCCACTGGACTCTGGTAACCTCAGTCTCAGTTAACCCCACCAATAGTTTCTATTAACCCAGACTCTGTAACCCAGTCTTATCCAATGGGAGAGTGAGTCAGGGTTTTGTGTCTACCAGAGTCCAGGTAAAGTCAATGAGTTCATCAGGGTTTTGTGCCTGGCAGAGTTCCAGTAAATTCAGTCCCTTCTCCACTTGGTGACCACTCTTTGTGGCCAGCCAGTAGGAATAGTTGAAGCCTATCAGCCTCAAGCACTCAATAGGAGCTGTAGAATATTCCACTTTGGTTCAATCTAAGCCTGGAAGTTGTCTCCTTGAAGTCATGATTTGTCTTGGTGAGGAGGATGTTTGTTTATCTATCTCTTCTCTCAATTCAGCTCTCTACCTTCAGCTTTGTTGGGTTCTTCCGGCAGTTGTCTCTCTCCCTGAACTTATGTTTGTGTTGAAATCTAGGTCTAGTCGGCTCTCATCTAGTATTCCTCCAAATTCTTATTGAATGTGAAAATTTTAATTAGGGAATATAGCCAACCCATAGATTTAGCAATGTACACAGTACATTGAAACAAGTCAGACAAATAAACAGACTACAATGTTACCAGACATACAAGTACTCTAATGCCCAGACATTCAACCACATGCAAACAAACAGACAAAGAAGTAAACAGAGCAACAGACAAACCAGTCAGCTAGCAGATGAAAAATGAAAGAAGGGAGAAAGAAAAAGGAAAAAAGAAAAAAAAAATGGTGATAATAAAGAATAACCACAGAAATGTTGGTCATAAAATGATAGAGCAAGCAAATAGGAAAGCAAACAGTCCAGGAAGAGAAAGTATCAAAATATAATAAAAAGTAAAAAATTAAAAATTAAGAGAAAAAAAGGGAAAGAGAGGGCACCACTAGGAAAATTATTTTTTGTGTTTTTTTGAGTATATACAAACAAGTCTCTTTTTCAATGCGGTGGGGTTACAGCTTAAAAATATATATATATAATTATGCTGCAGTATATTTTCTAGACAGCAGGTGGCACTGTGTGTGGTCCCTATGCTAATACCAAAAATAGGGGAAAGGAGGGGGAAAAGAAAAAAAAGATTAAAATTTATATATATATATGTATATATATATATATACTCATATATATATGGAGAATCTTTGCTGGCAGGATGCGAGATTCTCCCTACAATAGTTCACACAGAGTGTTGGGCGTCTTGGATAAACTTCAGATGCTAGATAGATCGCTGCAGTTCAGATTGAGTTCTCCACGCTTCTTAGGGCGGTGTTATGGAGACGCCATTTTGAGTATTTTACTTTATATCTGGTTCTTGCCTGGCCACCCGCTTCTATCTGTCCTTCGAACTTGGGAAACAAGTTCGCACTTCGCCAGACTTTCACTCAGCTCCCAATTTTCCCTCGAACAGAGAACTGTTGTGGTCCGAGGGAAAAAAGCTGGGGCCGCACATCTTGCGGTCCGTGTTCAGCTTGTTTCCAGGATGGGAGCGGCCACCCGCCGCAGCCGCCGCCACCAGCGCCACCGCTGCCACCCCTCGCAGTGGGACATTCAAAAGATTTTTCAGTGTTTGTAGGAAGGGAACCGATTTCCCCCACTCAACTCCTGGCTTCCTCTCAAACAATTTTTTTTTTATTGAATATTAACTATGTACATTAATGCACTTCTGGGGTACAGTTTGGGGTTTTCACATGCATTCTGAAATACTTCCATCAAACTGGTCGACACAGTCTTCATGTCATTTTCTCAGTTATCGCTTTAAAACGTTCACATTCTACTCTTAGAAAGATTCACCTATACCCCTATAAGACAAACCTCAGAAGTGATCCTCCCAAACCCCCTCCCTCCTTCCATTCCCCCCTCCCTTCTCCCTCCCCGCTCTGCATGTTCTTAGGCTTTTGGTTATAGCTTTCATATAAAAGGTTTAAATTAGTCTTATAATAGGGGTGTGTACATTGGATACTTTTTCCTCCATTCTCATGATATTTTGCTCAGAAGAACATTCTCCAGCTCCATCCATGTGAACATGAAGGATGTAAATTATCCATCCTTCTTAATGGCTGCATAGTATTCCATGGTGTACATATACCACAGTTTTTGTGTGGTCTGAGGGAAAGGAGCCAGAGTGCTCCTTCTGCCCTTGGAATTTAGTTTATTTCTGAGGAAAGAGGTGCCGCAACTGCTGCCGCCACAGCAGACCATTCAAAAGATCTAGAGAGTTTGCAAGACGGGAACCGATCCGCCCTGCTGGTCCCCGCATCAGTGCAGCTCCACACACAGACTTTCAAAATTATGGGATGGATCAGTTCCCAAGCAGGGTCCCTTCCCCTTGAGTTTCTGTCCAAATGCCTGGGTCCCTAACACCCGGAACTGGGCCCAAATGTCTCCCGTTTCTGGCTGCCAAATACTGCCCGTGAATCCATGCCTCACCGCACTCTCAGTGAGAAACACAAACTCCCCGCGAATTGGGCACAGGAGCCCTTCGTGGGGGAGGGATTCGTTTCTGTCTCTCAGGAAGCAAGCCAGGGGACCGGCGCCAAAGGGTGCAGGTCGCAGATGGCGCACTTTCAGCTGCTGCCCTGAGATTCTCTGGCTGACACCGCAGTTCTGGGCTACACTTCCAATCCAGCAATTCACCTCCTTGCTGCTCACACTGCAGTGCCTATCCGAGCAAGGACTCCATGCAGAAGAGATCCAACTAGCCCACTCTCACCTGAAACCACCAGGAGAGTTGACTCAGGGATGCATCTCCTCCGACATCTTGCTCCGCCCCTGAATTGCTAAATCAATTGGCCATGGACACAAAAGAAACTTTATGAAGCAGGAATTCAGTGTGGAGAAAATAACCCCACTATTTGTAACAGTTTTAACCCAAAAAACCCCCAGAAGCACCACACATTATTAGCATAAATAAGATTAAGCTGAAAGTCCGTAAACCAGGGCAACACCCATTGTTCTGTCATCCGTGGGAAATATGTAGTAACTTCATTTTGGAATATGGTGGGATTCTGGCTTCTACACAAAGATACTGGAATATTCTTCTCATGTCACCTTGTGTCCTGCTAGTGTTTCATCCAGGACATTTCTTAGCCCTCTTTCCACAGACAGAAAAGTGTTCTCCTATTTGTTCCTTACTTATTACATTAGTAGCTGTGGTTCCTATCACTAGGCTGACACAACAGTTGAGAATTTGTTCAGCAGTGAGACTCTAGCTGTACTGCAGATGGTACAACTTTATAGAGACACTTAATTAGTAGGCTCTTCATTATTATTATTTTTTTCTTTTGAGAGTGATAGTTTCAGTTTTTAACTCTTGGAGGGTGCTCTGCCATCACAGTTTACAGAAACCTCCATCTCCTGGACTCAGTGATTATTTTTCCTCACCTTCCCCAGTTACATGAACTACAGGCACCTGCTTCAATACCCAGCAATATTTTTCATGAGACCACCTCTTACTCTCTTCCTCATGACAGATAGTTCATGACCTAAGTATTGCACACAATGACATCCAACTCTTCCATTGGACTATTCCTTCTGCCTCCACTTTGGGCTTAGCTGGAAATGCAGGTAAGGGAATCAACACATGACTACCCCTTCTATCTGAGTAGAAAATGGTGGGATATCAGGGCTGCTGTTGTATTACTGGTGCTCTTCCTTGTCTCTAACACAGGAGCTCAGAGGATCTGCTCAATTTGTCTGCCCAGAGCACCCAAATTTTGTAATCATGCATGGGATAAGTCATTGAGCTCTACCTGAATAATTAACTTATCAGAGACTTTGAGGATTGTTCAATCCTCAGGCTTCAGTGACACATAGGGTGTATATCAGGACTGTTGTACATATCCATGGTGGGAGATCACCACAACTATGCATAGATATCTTTTATCCTTATCATAATTCATTAATTATTGTGTATTATATGTGTTAGCCAACATAACTCTTCTACATGCAATGTGGACATGAAGCCAAAAGTTTAGACACAATGAGCATGAAATTCAGGATTCATAGATGTTGAAAGTTATTCTGATATTTCCCATTTTCATCATAAATAATATAGCTATGGAGTAGAGAACTATATACAGTACCACACCATATTTCAGGAGGGAAATTTCAGTGAGAAACCTAGCGTTAGAAACAAGCCTGATCTAGAGAAAGAAGTCAAACATCATGCAAAATAAAACTTGGAATTATGTGAGGTACCATTTAGGTCTTTTAATTCATTGTCTGATCAATGGCCTCAATTTCTTGTTCTATAACATCCCAGGGCAACAATAGTTATAAACCACCCTCTTACATTTGATTACAAATCCAAGATATGAAAAGAAAAGATGGGTTGTTGAATCCCTTGGTCATGGTTATAAAACAAAATTTAGGAAGCAGGAATGACGTTGGAGAATAGAATAGCACACTTTGTAACCAAAAAGTTTGAACCAAACCAGAAACCTGGACATCTACTACACATGCTTAGCAGGATCAAGATTAAGTATAAAGGTTGTTAACTAGGGAAACACACATAGTGATGTCATCCATGGTGACTATGTAGTGACTTCATACTGGAATGTCATGCGATACAGGTTTCTGATCAAAGATACTGGACTTTTCTGCTCACTTCAGCTGATGTCCTGCAAGTATTGGGTCCAGGACATTTCTTAGTCCTCCAACAAGAAACAGAGAAGTTACCTCCCATTTGTGCCTGGTTGATTACATTAATGGTTGAGATTATAGTCACAAGAATAACACAACAGTTGAGATTTAGTACAGCAGTGAAACTCAGGTTGCATTACAGATGGTAAAACTGCATAGAGACAATTAAGTAAAATTCTCTTTGTTCTTTCTTCTTTTTATTTTTTTAGAGGCAGAGATTCACTTTATCACTATTTATAGAGTGCTATATCATCAGGCTAAGAGAAATATAAATCTCCTGGGCACAGGTAATTGCTTTGCCTCAGCCTCCCCAGTAGCTTGAACTACAGGCACCAACCTCAACGCTGAGAAATTTTTTGGTGTAGATTGGCTGGGACTATATTATAACTCACCACCCTCAAGGTGAGCCACTATTTCAGATATTGAAAATGGATATTTTTCAAACTAGTTTTTTTGGCCAGGCGTTGTTCTTCATGCCTCTTATATTTACAATTTGAGAGGCCCTGTCAGTTTGATTTTCTGACTTTCTGTATTGGAGACCAGCTTCAGCACTAGTTAGAAAGCCATCACTGAAAAATAAAAATTGGCTGGATTTTATGCAGGCTCCTGACACTCAGCTGATGTAATAGGTTCATTTGATGAGGACACTTAAAGTTTGCTGTGAGCTATGATAACAGGGTACTCTACTAAAGTTAATAAAACAAGACTGTCTCAATAAATAAATGGAGGGAACCATTTTTATTGGAGTTACTGCTTATTTATACTTTTTTAAATATAGAGACTGAGCCTTATTTTAATTGTCTCACTCAGTAAAATTCTGTGGAGTCTACAGGAAACAGCAACCTCCAACAAGTGGACTTAGGAAATATTATTCTGTCAAACTCCCAAGAAGCTGGGTCTATAGGTCCACCCCACAATACCTGGCTGTTATTTTGAATTTTGACCACAGATCTAGTTTGAGTATTTTTTCTAGATTAGACATCAACTGGAGAAATTATTATCTCTTAGGTAAATTTGTTTCTACAACTCCTGTTGGTCAAGACTACAGGTTTTACTCAATTCTGACCCTTTGGTATCTTTGATTCTTGTAGTCACTCTAAACTGCACACACAGTGAATTTTTGACTCAAGTCAGGTATTTTATGCATACTAAAATATACAGATTCTTCACTCTAGACTTTCTGTTGCATTTTCCAATCTGGGCCAATATGTCCTTACCTCAATCAGTCAAGACCATGGGCGAGACATCTCTGGATGACCCCTACCCATCAGATCAAATGAAATAAACTGCAAATTAACATGTCCTGAATTTTTGTTCCCTCATTTCCCTGGGGACCACCATAAATCTCTTTTAGGTAGTCTTATATTCCATCTGCCTACTGATATTTACTTGTAATTTGGCCCTTAGAAACTATGCCTAGCAGATCAGAATTTCTTTCTTTCTCTCTTTCTTTTTTCTTTCTTTCTTTCTTTCTTTCTTTCTTTCTTTCTTTCTTTCTTTCTTTCTTTCTCGCTTTCTCGCTTTCTCGCTTTCTTTCTTCATCTCTCTCTCAATCTCTCTCTCCTTCCCTCCTCCCTCCCTCCCTTCCTTCCTTCCTTTGTACATTTCTTGATTATTATTTATGAGAGTGACTCTCACTGTTCTCCAAACTAGATTTTCCATAACCTCATCCTTTCACACAATAACATCTAACTCTTTGGTTTAAGGGAACCTCATGTCTCAGCATCTGGAGTACCTGGAACTATAGGTAAGGGATACAACACTTGACTACCCTATATATTTGAGTAGAAAGCCTGTGTGAGATCAGGGATAAGAATCTCTTTCTGTTGCTCATTCTTTTGCCTAAGAAGGAAGGACAGAGAGTCTGCCCAATTTGACTGCCAGAGCATCAAACTATTGTAGTCATGTATGGGAAAAGTCATTGATCTCCACTTTAGAAATGAGCTTAGCAGGGACTTCAAGGATTGTCCAATCCTCAGGCTTCAGTGACACATAGGGAGTATGTCAGGACTGTTTTACATGTCCATAGTGGGAAATCACATCTACTTTGCATAAATATATTTTATCCTTATCAGGTTTCATTAGTTATTTTGTATTATATGTGTGATCCAACATAACTCTTCAATGTGCATTATGGCCAAAAATCAAAAGTTTACATGCACCTAGCATGGAATTCAGGATTGATGGAAATTTAAAGTTAGACTCATATTTCCCTTTATTCTCATAAATACAAGGTATGGAGTATACTACTGGACATTGTTCCTCACCAGATTTTGAGACCAAACCTTCACTGAGACACCTACCAGCTGAAACAAGCCTATTCTAGAGAAAGAAGTCACACAGCATGAACAGTAGACCTGGGAATTGTGTGACACAACATTTAAGTCTGTCAAATCACTGTCTGGTGATTGGGATCGAATTCTTTATCTATAACACTGAAGGGCAGTACCTAGGTCTAAACCATACTCTTCCATTTGGTTAGAAATCCAAGACTTGAAAAGGTAAGAATCGGTTGTTTATTCCCATGGACATGGTTACAAATCAAATTTCAGAAGCAGGAATTGAGTGTGGAGAAAAGAAGCACATATTTTGTGACAGTTTGAACCCAACAACAAACCCAGACAGGAAATGTACATGATTAGCAGGAATAAGATGAAGCTTAAAGATAGTAACCAGGGCAGCACCCATTGTGATGTCATCCATGGTGACCATGTAGTGACTTCATTCTCAATTTGGTGGGATCTAAGACTCTGATCAAAGATGTTCACTGGACTTTACTGCTAACTTTAGCTATTGTCCTAAAAGTGTTTGATCCAGGACATTTCTTATCCCTCCATCCACAGATAGAAGTGATTTCCCATTGGTGCCTTATTGAATACATTATCAGCTGAGATTTAGGTCACTAGGCAGACACACAGTTGATATTTTACAGAGCTGTGAAATTCAAGCTACATTCCAGATGGTAAAACTGCATTGAGATACAGAAATAGGATGCTCTTTGTCCTTTTTTTTTTTAAATTTTAGACAGAGTTTCAATTTGTCACTCTCTGTACAGTATTATGCCCTCACTGCTCAGAGAAACTTCCATGTCCTGGGTTTAGGTGATTCTTTTGCCTCAGCCTCCCCAGTAGCTTCAACTATAGTTACCTGCCTCAATGACAAGGTGTTTTTTTGCTGAAGATTGGCTTGGACCATTTTCAAATTCACCACCCTCATTTTGAGTCACCACTTCAGACACAGAATATAGGAAATTTTTAAATAGGTTCTGTGGTCAGTCATTATTCTTCATTCATCTCAATTTGGCAATTTGGGAAGTCCAGTCAGTTTGATTGTCTGAGCTTCTGAAATGTAGACCTGCTTTAGCACTAGTGATATTCCCATCTCTGAAGAATAAAAACACATCATATATTATGCAGTTTCCTGGAATCTCAGCTGAGGAAATAGGTTTGATTGATGAGAACACTTGAAGTTTGCTGTGAGCTATGGTACCAGGGTACTCTACCAAAGACAACAAACTGTCTCAATAAATTAATGGAGAAAGCCATTTATATTGGAGTTGCTCATTATTTTTACTTTTTTTTTTTTATCAAGACAAAGACTTACTTTATTTATTACATTCAGTAAAGTTCTGTGGTCTATACAGATCACAGTAACCTGAACCACCTGGGCTTAGACAATTTCATCTCTCAGTCTTACATGTAGCTTGGACTACAGGTGAACACCTCAACACTTGGCTATAATTTTCACTGCTGACCACGAATCTAGGTTGAATTTTTTTCACGTATTCGATGTCAAATGAAGAAATTTTTCTCTTATAGGGAACTTTTTTTCCCTAAAACTACTAGTGGTGAATATTTAAGATTTTACACAAGTCTCACCCTTTGGTGTCTTAGATTCTTGTAGTCAATCTAAAATGTTCACACAGTAAATTCTTGACTCAAGTCAGTTTTTTTTTCTTTTTATAATGCACACTAAATTATCTTTATTCTGCACTTCACCCCTTATGTTTCACTTTTCAATCTGGGCCAATATTCCATTCTCCCAATCAGTTCAAGACCAGGGACTTGACATCTCTGGATGACTCCTACCCATCAGATCAACTGGCAGTCTCCTAAATAAACAACTGCATGTTAACTTGAGCTGAATCATTGTTCAATCTTTTCAAGGGGATTGCAATAAATCTCCACCTTTATGTACTCCTGAATCCCATCTGCCTACTGACCTTTCCCTATAATTTCACTTTTGGAAATTGTACTTAGCAAAATTAATTTCCTTCCTTCCTTCTTGCCTTTCTTCCTCCCTTCCTTACTTCCTTCCATCCATCCTTCTTTCTTTTTTTTCTTTCTTTCTTCCTTCCTTCTTTCCTTCCTTCCCTCCTTCCTCCCTCCCTCCCTTCCTCACTTCCTTCCTTCTTTCCTTCCTTCCTTTCTTTATTTCTTTTCTTTTCTTTTTTTCACTATTTTTCATGAGACTGACTCTCCATCTTTTTCCTAGACTCAATCATCCATGACCTCAACCTTGCACATAGTGACATCCAACACTTACCTTGAAGTAATCCTCCTGCCTCAGTATCTAGAGCAGTTGGAAATATAGGTGAGGGTACAACACTTGACTACTCTTTCTGTTTGAAGTGAAGCCCATTGGGAAATCTGAGCTGAGTTTGCCTTTTGTTGCTCAGACTTGTCTCTAATACAGAAACTCAGGATATCTGCCTATGTTGGCTTTCCAGAGCATCAAAATATTGTAGTCATTAGTGCACTTTGTCATTGAGTTCTACTTAAGAAATGAGCTTATCAGGGACTTTTAGGATTATCTGATCCTGAGGACTCAGTAACACAAAGGGATTATGTCAAAACTGCTTTACTTATCCAGGTGGGAGATCACCACAACTATGTATGGATTTTCTTTATCCTTGTCAGGTTTTTTTAGTTGTTGAGTATTGTACATGTGATATAACATATCTATTAAAGGTACACTGTAGCCATGAAGCCAAAGTTTAGACACACTTAGCATGGAATCTATATTGATGAAAATTTAAAGATAGGCTGATATTTCCCATAATCCTGATAAATAACTGTAAGTATGTAGTATACTACTGGATACAATTCCCCAAAAAATTCCAAGATGAAACCTTCAGTGAGACACACATGATGCAAAACAACATTATTCTGGATAGAAACATCAAGAAAAGTAGAAGTGGGAATTGTATGATATACCAATTATGTCTGTCAAATCATTCTCCAATCATTGGGCTCAATTTCTTATTGTGTAACATCCCAGTGCAGAACTAGGTATAAAACACATGCTTCCATTTGATAACAAATCCATTACTTAACAAGAAAAGGTTATACTGTTGAATCCCCTTGTTATGGTTACAAAAATAAATTTAGGAAGAAGGAAATGAGTGTGGAGAAAAGAACCCCACTATTTGTAAATTTTGAACTCAACAACATACACAAACAGCAACTATCCATACTTAGCAGTAATGAGATTAAGCTTTAAGATGGTACCCCAGGGCAACACCTCTTCTGACATCATCCATGGTAACCATGTAGTGATTTTATCCTTAAATGTCATGGGATCCAGGCTTCTGGTCAAAGGTACTGACTAGCGTTTTCTGTTCACTTCAGCTGGTGTACTGCAAGATTTTGATCCAAAACAATTCTTAGCCCTTCATCCACAGACAGAGAAGTGATCTTTCTTTTGTACCTTTTTGATTGCATTACTGACTGTGATTCCAGTCACTGGGCTGACACAATAGTTGAGATATTGTATAGCAGTGAGACTCAAGCTGCATTCCAGATCATAAAACTGCAGAGGGACACTATAAGTAGGAAGTTCTATGCTTTTTATTTTTTGATAAAAATTAAAAAGTTTTCACTTTTTCACTCTAGGTAGAGTACTCTGCCATCACATTTCACAAAAACGACTACCTGCTGGGCTCAGTCAATTCTTTTGCCTCAGCCTTTCCAATAGCTTGAAGTATAGGCACTCACCTCAATGACCAGCTATTTATTGTTGCATACTTGCTGGGATCATTTTCAAACTCATCATCCTCATGGTAAGCCACCACTTCAGAAATTAAAGATGGGATATTTTTCCAATTAGTTTTGTGGACAGAGGTGGTTCTTCATGCCTCTCATCTTAGCAATTTGGGAGGCCCATTATGTTGGATTGTCTGAGCTTCTGAATTGCAGACCAATCTCAGCGCTAGTGGGATACCCATCTCTGAAGAAAAAAAAAAGTGTCAGATATTGAGTAGGCTTCTGGCATGCTAGCTGATGGAATAGGTTTGCTTGATGAGAACACTTGAATTTTCTATGAGCTATGATACCAGGTTTCTCTACCAAAGTCATCAAAACAAGACTCTGTCTCAAAAACAAATTGAGAAGAACATTTGGATTGGAGTTCCTCCTCATTTTTACTTTTTTCTTTATAGAAACAGTGAATTACTTCCCCTCCCCCACGACTGTGTTTGAACCCGCCACCTCAAGCATATGTGAACAGTGACCCTCTCTTATGAGCACAGATGCTGCCCAAAACTTACTTTATTTATCACACTCAGTAAAGTTCTGTGGCATCTACAGATGAGAGGAACCTTTACCTCCTGGGCTTAGAAAATTTTCTTCTTTCAGCCTCCAAAATATTTGGAACTAAAGGTGTGCACTCCAAAGCCTGGCTATTATTTTTTTTTCATTTGACCACAAATCTGGTATTGAGAATTTCCCCCTAGATTAGTTGTTGACTGGAGAAATTATTCTCTCATAGGGAAATTTTTTCCCTCCAACCTCTATTAATCACGACTTCATATTTACACATTCTGACCCATTGGTATCTTAGATCCTTTTAAACACTCTAAATTGACTACACTGAATTCGTCACCAAAGTTGAGATTTTCTTATACACACTAAAATATCAAGGATACACACTCCACAACTTCTCTTGCACTTCTAATTCTGAAACAATATTCCCTTGCTCCTATCAGTCCAAGCCCAGGGACCAGACATCTCTGGACCACTCCTATCCATCAGATCAAATGGCAGTCTCCTATGGAACCAACCACAAATGAACTTGTCCTGACTCAATGTTCTGTCCTCCCCCTGGAAACCTCAATAAATCTCCTTATCTTTGTAGTCTTGTATTCCACCTGCCTACTGACCTTTCCTTGTAATTTCGCTCTTGAAAATTATAATTAATAAAATTTCTATATTTTTTCATTCTTTCTTTCATTATTTTTCATGATGCTGACTATAACTGTATTCCCCAGTGCAGATTGTAAATTACCTCAGCCTAGCACACAATGACATCCAACACTTGGGTTGAAGTGATTCTCCTGCCTCAGCCACTGGAGTGCCTGGAACTATACATAGGGATTAAATACTTGAATACCTTTTACTTTGAGTAGAAACCCAGTGGGTAATTATGGCTAAAATTTTCTTTAAGTTTTTCAGGCTTGTTTCTAACAGGGTAGCACAGGTGATCTACCCAATTTGACTGCCCAGAGCATTGAAATATTGTAGTAATGCATGAGATAAGTCTTTGAGATCTACTTGAAAAATGAGCCCATCAGGTGTCTTTGAGGACTGACAATTCCTCAGGCCTGAGTGCCACATAAAGAGTAATTCAGGATGTTTAACATGGCTGTGGTTTGTGGTGTCCTCAACTATGCATGTATATCTTTTATCCCTTTCAGTTTTCATTAGTTATTGTGTATTATACATGTGATACAACATAACCCCTCAACATTCATTGTGGTTAAAAAAAAAAGATTTAGACACACCTGTCATGGAATTCAGGTTTGAGGGAAATTTAAAGATAGGCTGATATTTCCAATATTCATCATAACCCCTCAACATTCATTGTGGTTAAAAAAAAAAGTTTAGACATCCCTATCATGGAATTCAGGATTGAGGGAAATTTAAAGATAGGCTGATATTTCCAATGTTCATCATAAATAAGTGTATGTATGGAATAGACTACTGGACACAGAGCCTCACCAAATTTTGAGTGGGAAACTTCCAGAGACACCTACCATCCAAACAAGCCTATTGTAGAGAAAGAAGTAAAACATCTTGTAAAGTAGATTTGGGAATTGTGAAAGGTAACATTTACATCTGTCAAATCATTGTACAATCATTGTGTTTGATTTCTTGCTGTATAACATCCCAGGGCAGCACTAGGCATCAACTACACTCATACTTTTGATTACCAATTTGTGACTTGCAAAAGAAATCATGGAATGTTGAATCCCTTGGCCATGGTTACAAAACTAAATGTAGGAAACAGGAATTGAAAGTGTAGAGAAGAATCACACTTTTTGTAACTGTTTGAATGCAACAACAAACCTGCATTGCAATTACACATGCTTATCAGGAATGAGATTAAGCTTAAAAAAGGTAACCCAGGGAAACATCAATTTTGATGTTAGCCATGGTGACCATGTAGTGATTGCATTCTTAAATGTCATGGATTCCAGGCTTCTTGGTCAAATATACTCACTGGACATTTCTGCTCACTTCAGCTGGTGTCCTAGAAGTGTTTTAATCAGGACATTTCTTAGCCCACCATCCACAGACTGAGAAGTAATATCCCTCTAGATTTAGTAATATCCCTCTAGTAATTCCCTCTAGATTTGTGCCTTACTGACTACGTTACTGGCTGAGTTTCCAGTCACAAGGATGACAGCTCTTTCAGAATTTGTACAGTAGTGTGACTCAAGCTGTATTGCAGATGGTAAAACTGCATAGAGAGACTTAATTAGGATTTTCTGCGTATTTTTGTTTATTTGTTTTTGAGACAGAGTTTAACTTTGTCACACTCAGTAGACTGCCGTGCTGTAACAGATCACTGAAACCTAAATCTCCTGGGCTCAGGTAATTCTTTTGCCTCAGCTTCCACTGTAGCTTGAAATACAGGCACCCACCTCAATGCCCGGGTATTTCTTGTTGCACATTGGTTGGGACCATTTTCAAACTCACCACCCTCATAGTGAGCCACCACTGCAGACATCAAAGATGGGATTGTTTTCAAACTAGGATTTGTGGGCAGGTGTTGTTATTCGAGTCTCTTTTCTTGGCAGTTTGGGAGGCCCAGACAGTTGAATTCTCTGAGCTTCTGAATTGGAAACCAGCCTCAGAACTAGTGAGATATCCATATCTGAAGAATAAAAAAAGCAGGATTTTATGCAGGCTTCTTGTATGCCAGCTGAGGGAATATGTTCACTTCATGAGAACTCTCAACATTTGCTGTGAGCTATCATGCCAGAGTACTGTCCCAAATGCAACAAAACATGACTCTGTCTCAATAAATAATTGGAAAAATTATTCTGTATTGGAGTTACTCTAAATTTTTTATTTTTATTTTATACAGACAGAGACTTACTTTATTTATTACAATCAGTAAAATTCTGTAGCATCTACAGATCACAGTAACCACCTTCTGGGCTTAGGTGATTTTCTTCTCTCAGCCTGCCAAATAGCTAGGACTGTAGGTGCACACCATAACACCTGTTCTTTGTTTTTTTTCTTTTTTTACTTTTGAACATGGATCTATTGTTACAAATTTCCCTCTAGATTAGAAGTGGACAAGAGAAATTATTCTCTCATAGGGTTTTTTTTTCCTCCAACCCCTATTAGTCAAGACTTCATAATTTACAAAACTCTAGCCCTTTGTTATCTTAGATTCTTTTGTCACTTAAACTGTGAACACAGTGAATTCTTGACTCAAGGTAGGTATTTTATGCACACTAAAATATCCATCTAATAATCTCCACCCCTTCTTTTGCATTTTTCAATCTGAGCCAATATTCCCTTCCCCCAATCAGTCCAAGATCAGGGACCAGACACCTATGCACATACCCTACCCATCAGGTCAACTCACTGTCTCCCAAGGAACAAACCAAAAAAAGATATTGTCCTGACTCATTGTTCACTCCTCCCCCTGGGAACCACAATAAATCTCGTCCTTAATGTAGTCCTGTGCTCCATCTGCCTACTGAATTTCCTTGTATTTTTGTTCTTAGAAACTGTACCTAGCAAAATTTCTTTCTTTCTTCTTAGCTTTCTTTCTTTCTTCCATTCTTTCTTTCTTCCTTTCAAGATTTTTTCTGCAAACCACCCTCACTATGTTCCCCAGGCTAATCCAAATCTTTGGTTAAAGTGATCCTCCTGCCTCAGTCTCTTGAGCCAAAGGTAAGTGATACACCACTTGACTTCCCTTTGTATTTGAGTAGAAACTCATTGGGAGATCAGGAATGAGGTTGCATTTCTGTTGCTCAGCTTTGTCTGTAATAGGGGAGATCAAGAATTTTACCCAATTTGGGTCCCCAGATTATTGAAACATTGCAGTCATGCATGGGATAAGTTATTGAACTCTTGTTAAGAAAAGAGCTAATCAGAGACTTTGAGGAGTGTCCAATACTCACGATTTGGTGACACATATGGAGTTGAACAGGTCAATTTTACATATCCCTGGAAGTAAATCACCAGAACTATGCATGGATATCTTTCTCCTTGTCAGGTTTCATTAGTTATTGTGTATTATATGTGTGTTCCAACATAACTCTTCAATGTGCACTGTGGCCAAAAAGCAAAAAGATTAGACTCAACGAGCATGGAATTGAGAATTGATGGAAATTTCAAGATAGACTTATATTTCTCATGATCATCATAAATAACTGCAGGTATGGCATACAATACTAGACATAAGGCTTACCCAGATTTTGAGAGGAAACCTTCAGTGAGACATATACCATATGAAACAAGACTACTGTACAGAAAGAAGTCACACATCATGAAAAATAGAACTGGGAATTGCATGGTGTACCCATTTTTGTCTGCCAAATTACTGTCTGATGATTTCACTCTATTTTTTGTGGTTTAAAATTCAGGGAAGCACTAGGTGGAAACCACACTCTTCCAATTGATTCCAAATATGTGACTTGAAAAGAAAAGAATGAGTTGTTGAGTCCTTTCACCATTTTTACAAACAAAATTTAGGAAACAGGAATTGATTGGGGAGTAAAGAACCCCACTCTTTGTAACATTTTGAACCCAATAACAACCCCAGACAGCAACTATACGCAGTTAGCAGAAATAAGATTAAACTTAAAGATGGTAACCCAAGACAATACCCATCGTGTTGTCATCCATGGTGACCTTGTCATGACTTAATCCTGGAATATCGTGGGATCCAGGTTTTGTGTCAAAGATACACAGTGGAATTTTCTGCTCACTTCAGCTGGTGTCCTGCATGTGATCCAGGACATTTATTAGCCCTCCATCCATAGAGAGAAGTGATTTTCCATTTATGCCTTACTGATTACATTAACGATGGAGATTCCAGTCACTGGGCTGACAGAACAGTTGAAATTTTGTACTACACTGAGACTCCAGCTGTGTTCTAAATGATAAAACTTCATAGAGAGACTTAAGTAGGATGGTCTTTCTTCATAAGCTGGAACTATAGGGAAGGGATATCACACTTAACTACCATTTCTATTTGAGTAGAAACCCAGTAGGATATCAGGGCTGAGGTTCTCTTTATGTTGCTCAGCATTGCCTCTGACAAGGGAGCTACAGTGATCTGCCCAATCTGGCTGCCCAGGGTATCAAAATATTGTATCCATGCAGGAACTAAGACATTGATCTCTACTTAAGAGATGGATTCCAGTGAGTTATTATGTCACAGAACTCTATATAGAGTGACAAAGTGAAACTCCTTCTCAAAGACAAACAAACAATAACAATCACACACACACACACAAAAAAAAACAAACAAACAAACAAACAAACAAAAAAAAACAGAGAATCTGCCTACTCACTTTTCATTCTAATTATACTCTTGAAATTGTACCAGGAATATTTCTCTTTCTTTTTTTCTTTCTTTCTTCAGTGCTTTCTTTCAAACTTTCTTACATTATTTTTCATGAGACCAATTGTCACTCTGTTCCCCAAACTAGATTGTCCATGACCTGAGCCTTGCATATAATGGCAACCTACTCTTCAGTTGAATTGATCCTCCTCTCTCAGCCTCTGGAGTAGTCAGAACTATAGGTTGATGACCCTTTCCATGTGAGAAGAAATCCTGTGGGTGATCAGGGCTTAGGTTCTTTTTCTTTTGCACAGCTTCGTCTCTAACACAGAAGCTATGGTTATCTTCCCAATTTGGAAAAGTTTAAGTAATATAGATAATAGTTTCTGTTTAAATGCTTGGTAGAATTCTTTATGTGAAGGCATCTGGTCCTGGGCTTTTCTTTTTAGGAAAATTTTATATAGTTGATGCTATTTCATAACTTGATATAGGCCTGTTCAAAATTTCAAGTTCATTCTGGTAATGTCTTGGAAGGTGGCAAGCTTCCAAGTCTTGGTCAATTTCCTTCAGATTTTCATATTTATGATAATCCAGTTTCTTGTAATATTCATTCAGAATGTTTTGAATTTCTGAGGAGGTCTGTCGTTATTTAATCTTTTATATATCTGATTGATGATATCAGAGATTTTGCTCTTTTTTTCCCAATTAGGTGTCCAAAGGTTTATCTATTTTATTGACTTTAAAAAAAACTTTTTGATTTATTGATCTCCTGTGTATGTAATTCTTTTCTTTTAAATTTCATTTAATTCTGCTCTTATTTTGGATATTCCTTTTGTTCTGCTGGGTTTGGGATTGGAGTGTTCTTTCTTCACTGCTTTCTTGAGATGCCTCATGATGTTGTTAACTACTTCTCTTTTGGTTCTCTTGAGGAAGGCTTGCAGTGCCGCAAATTTCCTTCTAAGGACTGCCTTTGCAGTATCCCAGCATTTCTGTTAATTCATGTCTTCATTATAGTTTTGTTCCAAAAAAAATGGTAATTTTCTTTTTTAAATTTGTTTTTTATTAGATCATAATTGTGTATGTTAATTCTATCATAGGATGCAGTGTGTTGCTTCCATATGCAGGTTCATTTGATCTCATCTCTGATACAACTATCAGTAAACATAAGGTTATTTAGCTTACATGTTTTGGTATCAGTCTGCAGATTCCTGCTGTTTTGACTTTAAGTTTTAATCCATGATGATTTGAGAAGATGAATGGAATAATTTTTATTCTTTTAAATTTGCTGAGACTAGCCTTGTGACTTAGGATGTGCTTGATTTTGGAGTCTGTTCCATGGGATGATGAGAAAAATCTGTATTCAGTTTTGTTAGGATGAAAAATTCTGTAGATGTCAGTTAAATCCAAATGCTGAATGGTTATGCTTAAATCTAAAACTTTTTTGCTAAGCTTCTTGATGGAGGATCTATCCAACACTGCCAAAGAAGCATTAAAATATAATATATGATACAGTTGGTAGAAGTCAATTTTCTCATGCCTATCAGAATATCTCATATAAATTGAGGTGCATTCTGGTTGGGTGCATCAACATTGATAATTGAAATCTCATCATATTGAGTATTACCCTTAACTAATATAAAATGACCATCCTTATTCTTGCTTACTTTTGTTGGTTTAAAGCCTACTGTATCTATGAATAACATTGTCATGCCTGCTTTTTTCTGCTTTCCATTTGCCTGGAATATAGATGACCATCCCTTTGCCCTGAGTCCATATTTATTTTTTGAAGTAAGATGAGATTCTTATATGCAGCAGATATCTGGCCTTAGTTTTTGTGTCTAGTCAATAATCCTGTGCCTCTTTAGAGGACAATTTGATCCATTCACATTGATTGAGAATATTAATTAGCCTAGTAAAATTTTGAGTATCAAGTTTTTTGGAAGTCTGGTGGACATTTTTAATCCTTTCACCACTGTGAAAGTTGAAATTTGATCAAATTTTCTGAATGAGTTTACCTTTGTGGTGGAGGGTAGTGCTTTTCATTATGGAGGATTGGTCTGAGAATATTCTGGAGAGCTGGTTTAGTTATATCAAATTTCTTCAACATATGAATATCATTAAAGTATTTAATTTCTCCATCATAAATGAAACTCAGTTAAGCTGGATACAGGATCCTGTGTTGAAAGTTATTTTGTTTTAGGAGATTAAAAGTCAATGACCAACCACTTCTTGCCAGAAAGGATTAGGCAGAGAGATCTGCAGTCATTCTAATACTATTCCCCTTGTAGTTTATGGTTTTCTTACATCTAACTGCTTCAGAATTTTTTCTTTCATATTATCTAAATGAAGTTAATAATGATGTGCCTGAGAATGTCTTGTTCTGGTTGAATCATGCTGGGATTCTGAAATTGTTATCTAAATTTTATAATCTCTTGGCATGACCAGAAAGTTCCTTTTCATAGTTTCGTGAAGAGCCTCTTTGTTTTGTAAAGCAACCTTGTTGCCTTCAGGGATTCCTATAAGGTGAATATTAGTTTTCTTTAAATTATCCCAGAGCTCTCTGAGAAAATGATCTGTTTTTGCTAATTCTCTTCATCTTTGAGCACTTGGGCACATTCAAAAGCTTCATCTTCAATGTCAGAAATTCTTTCTTTTGAATTCTCCATTGCGTTAACAATGGATTCTATCATATTTTTCATATGTTTGAGGGGTGAAAACTCTTGGCTCAATATATCAAAAATATTTGGTCATTTTATTTTTAAAATTTAATTCTTGAGACCTCTTTTGAATAATTTCTTGAATTTCAAATCCCTCCTGTCTAACATTCTGTTAATCTTATTTGCTATCCAAATTCTGAACTCAATTTCTGACATCTCAGCCATCTGTTTATGTATAGGATCTTCAATTGCAACTGGTGCATTTTTCCTTGGGGGAGTTGATCTACTCTGGTTATTTATGTTACCTGAGTTTTTCCACTGATTCTACCCCATGCTTAATTTACAGTGTTTGCAGTCAGTCCCAAAACCATTCTTCTGCTATCTGCCATCTGCGTAGATGCCAGCTTCATCTTATTGTCAAGAGAGAAAAGATGTGTCTGTCTGGAAAAGCCTCAAGGGTGTGAGCCTTATTGTTCCACTGTTGCAGCTGCTCCGCTTTGCCTCATTGTACCACAGCTCCAGTATAGTTATCTCTCAACTGACGATACTCTCACAGTTCTTGGGCACCTGGCTCCTGGTGACAGTGGTGTTAGCAGTGGGGATCCACTGCCATCATTATTATGCAGGGCTCCAGCAGCAATTCTCTGGTCACCCAATGCCCAGTGTTTTTGGCAGGGGCAGCAGGCATCCACCTGCCACCGGGAACCAGCCAACTCTAGCAGCTCTCTGGTGGAAGGCATGGACAGGGAACCTGGTTCCACAGGGTTGGGGGAATACTGCCCTTGGGTCTCTTCTCACTATTTATGCAGGCAAAGGAAAAGGATGGACTGGAAATTCAAAATGGCACTGAAAATGTAGTTTGATTTTTCTGACTTTTAAGAGTGTGCTTGGAATGTCAGCAGAGTCCCTCTAGAGTAGTAGACCCCACTTCCTGTAGTTCTCACACGTGGGCCAAGATATTAGGTCCTCAATTCATCATTCGCCTGTAGAAAAATTACAGAAGACAAAGAGGAAACAAAGAGAAATACACAATTTTCTTGGGGAAGGGGAAGGACACTTTTCTTTTGGGATATATTTGTACCTTTAGATTATTTTCATGGACTTCCAACTCAGCATAGGTGTTCTGCAGATATCACTCTCTTCTCTCTGCTGAGCTCCCAGTCTGCAACTTTGCTGGGCAATTTCTAGACATTATCTTTCCCTCTGGATGGGAGCATCGGTCAGAGGCTGGCACCTGTCAGCAATCTTGCCCCTCTCCTCTGACCTCTACTTTGTAAATGAGCTTATCGGGGATTTTGAGTATTGTACAATCCTCAGGACTTGGTGACACATAGAGAGTATGTCAGAATGGTTTTACATATCTATGATGAGAGAGTACCACAACTATACATTGATCTCTTTTATGTTTTTCATGCTTCATTAGTTATTTTGTATAATACATGTGATCCAAAATAACTCTTCGATGTACATTGTGTTCAAGAACCCAGAAGTTATGACACACAGTTGAGGTATTGTAGAGCAATGAGACTCAAGCTATATTTCAGATTGTAAAATTGAATAGAGACGCTTAATGCAGTTTTTCTTCTGCTTTTCTTTCTTTCTTTTTTTTTTTTTTTTTTTTTGAGACAGAGTTTTACTTTATCATTTTCAGTATAGCGCTGTGCCACCACAGCGCACACTAAGTTCCACCTTCTGGGCTCAGGAGTTTCTATTTCCTCAGCCTTACCAGTAGCTTGAACTATGATCACCCACTTCAACATCTAGCTATTTTTTGTTGCACTTTACCTGGGACAATTTTCAAACTAACCATCATCATGATAAGCCACCATTTCAGACATAGAATATGGGGTATATTTCAAAGTAGGTTTTGTGGCCAGGTATGGTTCTTCATTCCTCTCATTATGGCAATTTGGGAGGCCCAGTCACTTGGGTTGTCTGAGCTTCTAAATTGAGGACCAGCCTCAGCACTAGTGAGATACCAATCTCTGAAGAATTAAAGATGGCCAGATTTTGTGTAGGCTTCTGCCATGCTATCTGATGGAATAGGTTCACTTGATGAAAACACTTGACATTTTCTGTGAGCTCTGATACCAGAGTACTCTTCCAAAGGCAACAAAATAAGACTCTGTTTCAATAAATAAATGGAGAAAAACATTTGTATTGGAGTTACTATGCATTGTCACTTTTTATTTTATAGAGACAGATCATTACTTTATTGGTCATTCAGTAAAGTTCTGTAGTGTCTACAGACCACAGCAACCTCCAACTCTTGAGCTTAGGTGATTTTTCTCTCTCAGTCTCCCTAGTAGCTGGGACTACAAATGCATACCAAAAAGCATTGGTATTATTCTTACTTTTGACCATGGATATAGTGTTGAAAAATTTCCCCTACATTAGATGTCTACTGGAGAAAATATTTTATCATAAGGAAAATTTTTTCCTACAACCCCTATTAGTGAAGTCTTCAGATTTCACACAACTCTGACCCTTTGGTATTTTAGATTCTTTTAGTCACTCTAAACTGCTCACAGATGGAATTCTGGACTCAGGTCAGGTTTTGTAATGCACTTTAAAATATCCAGGTTATACACTACACCCCTTCTGTTGCACTTTTCAATCTGGGAAAATTTTCCCTTGACCCAATCAGTCCAAATCCAAGAAACAGACCTATGGATGACTTCTACCGATAAGATCAAATTGAAGTCTCCTAAGGCATCAAACTCAAAAAAACTTGCCCTGATTTATTGTTCCCCCCTCCCCTCAGGGACCACAATAAATCCCCTCCTCTATGTAGTCCTGTATTCTGTTAGGCTTCTGCCTTTTTCTAGTACTTTTATTCTTGGAAACTATAACTAATACTTTCTTTCTTTCTTTCTTTCTTTCTTTCTTTCTTTCTTTCTTTCTTTCTTTCTTTTTCTTTCTTTCTTTCATTGTTTCATTATTTTTTCATGAGACAGGGTCTCACTCTGTTCCCCAGACTATACTGTCCATGTCCAAGGCCTTGCATATAATGACATCCATCTCTTCAGTTGAAGTGATCCTCCTGCTGCAGCCTCTGGAGTAGCTGGAATTACAGGTATGGCATACAACACTTGATCACCCTCTCTATTTAAGTTGAAACCCATTGGGAGATCAGGGCTTAGGTTTTTTTTCTTTTGATCATTCTTATCTCTAACATGGGAGCTCAGGACATATGCCCAATTTGCTTTTCACCAGCATTGAAATATTGTAGTCATGAGTGGGATGAATATATGAGCTCTTCTTATGAAATGAGCTTATGAGGGAATTTGAGGATTGTCTAATCCTCAGAACTCCATGAAACATAGGGAGTATGTTAAGACTGTTTTACATATCCGTGGTGGGAGATAAAAACTATGCCTGGATATCCTTTTTACTTACTAGGTTGCATTGATTATTATGTAGTATATTTGTGATCCAAAATTTCCCTTCAATGTGCCTTGTGGCCAAGAGGCCAATGTCTAGACACATCTAGCACATAATTCAGGCTTAATAGAAATTTAAAAATAGTCTGATATTTCCCATGATCATCATAAATAACTTCATGTATGGAATACACTATTGGACACAGTGTCTCACCAGATTTTGAGAGGAAAGCTTCACTGGCATACCAAGTGTCAAAAACAAGTCTAGGCTAGAGAAAGAAGTGAAACATCATGAAACGTAGAACTGGGAATTATGTGATGTACAATTTAGGTCTGTCAAATTATTATCCAATCATTTGAATTGATTTCTTCTTATATAATATCCCAGGAAAGCACTAGGTAGAAAGCACACTTTTCCATTTTATTACATATCTGTGACTTGAAAGGGAAAGGATGGGTTTCTGAATTTCTTTGTCATGGTTACAAAACAATTTTTAGGAAGGATGAATGAGTGTGGAGAATAGAACCTTAATCTTTGCAACAATTTGAACGCAACAACAAACCCAGAGAGTAACTATGCATGTGTTAGCAGAATTAAGTTTAATCTGAAGAATTAAGATTAAGATTAAGACCCATTGTGATGTTATCCATGGTGATCATGTAGTTACTTCATCCTGAAATGTTGTGGGCTCTAGGCTTCTGGTAAAAGATACTGAACTTTTCTGCTATGTTCAGCTGGTCTGCAAGTCTTTCACCAAGGACATTTCTCAGCCCTCTATCCACAGACATATAAATGATCTCCCATTTGTGCCTTGTTAATTACATTAACAGTTGCTGATTCCAGTCAGTAGGCTTGAACAACCCGGGGGATTTTGTACATCAGTGAAACTCAAGCTGCACTCCAGATGGTAAAAACGCATACAGAGAGTTAAGTAGGATGCCCTTTGTTATATTTATTTATTCATTCATTTATTTATTTTGATACAGGGTGTCCCATTGACATTCTCGTTAGAGTGCTATGCCATCAAAATTCAAAGATACCTCTATCTCTTTAGTTCTGGCAATTCTTTTGCCTCAGACTCTCCAGTACTTTGCAGTACAATCACCCTTCTCAATTCCCAGCTATTTTTGTTGCAGACTGGTTAGGACAAATTTTGAGCTCACCGCAGTCATGAGGAAGCACCACTTCAGACATCTAAGATGGGATATTTTTCAATCTAGGTTTTGTGGCCAGGGGTGGTTTTTCATGTCTCTCTGCTTGGCAATTTGGGAGGCCCAGTCAGTTAGGTTCTCTGAGCTTCTGAATTGGAGACCACTATCAGCACTAGTGAGATATCCATGTCTACAGTATAAGAAATGGCTGGATGTTACACTTGATGTTAACACTTGTAGTTTGATGTGAGCTATGATACCAGTTTATTTTACCAAAGGAAACAAAACAAGACTCTGTCTCAATAAATAAATGTAGAAAAATATTTTTATTAGTTTTACTCCTGTTTTCATTATTTTTTTTTCATAAAAAACAAAGAACTTATTTATCATCCTAAGCAATATAATGTGGCATCTACAAATCACAGCAACCTCCAACTCTTGGGGTTAGCAAATTTTCTTTTCTCATTCTCCTGAGTATCTGGCATTACAGTTACATGCCACAAAGTCTGGCTAGTATTTTTACTTTTGAGCATGGATATATTGTTGAAAAATTTACCTTACATTAGATGTCAACTGGAGAAACTATTCTCTCATAGGGATTTTTTTTCTAGAACCCCTATTAGTCAAGATTTCATATTTTACAGAACTCTGAATCTTTGAGATTCACATAGTAACTCTAAACTGCACAAACAGTGAATTCTTGACTCATATTTGTTTTTTATGCACAGTAAAATAACCAGATTCTACAGTTAGCCTCTTCTCTTTTACTTTTTAATTTGGGACCAATACTCCCTAGCCCAAATCAGTCCAAGAGCAGAGACCAGACATCTCGGGACAACCCGACCCATTACATGAACTAGCAATCTTTAAAGGAATGAACCGCAAATGAACGTGTCCCAACTCATTATTCCCACTTCCACCTGGGGACCACAATAAATCTCTTTCATGTAGTTTTCTATTCCATCTACATATTGACCTTGCATCATAATCTCGCTTTTAGAAACTACATCTAGCATTTCTTTATCTCTCTCTCTCTCTTTCTTTCTTTCTTTTATTTTTCATTCTATCTTTCATTATTTTTCATGAGACTGACTCTCACCTCGCACTCTCTTCTGCAGGTGAGATGGTTCATGACCTCTACCTTGGCATAAAATGATATTCAACTCTTCAATTGAATTGATACTCTTGCCTCATGCTCTGGAATACCTGGTACTATAGGTAAAGTATACAACACTTGATTAGCCTTTTTATTTTAGTAGAAAACCAGTGGGAGATCAGGGATGAGATTGTCTTCTGTTTCTCAGTTTTGTCTCTAACACAGGACCTCAGAGGATCTGCCCAATTTTACTGCCCATAGCTTTGAAATATTGTAGTCATGTGTGGGATAAGTTATTTAGCTCTACTTAAGAAATAAGTTGACTGGGGACTTTGAGGACTGTACACTCATCAGGCCTCAGTGACACATTGGGAGTATGTCAGGACTGATTTAAATATTTGTGGTGGGAAATCACCAAAACTGTGAATGTTTCTCTTTTAATTTTATTGTGTTTCATTAGTTAGTATATATTATACATGTCATAGAACATAAATCTTTAATGTGCATTGTGGCCAAGAAGCCAAAAGTTTAGACACACCTAGCATGACATTCACGATTGATTAATATTTAATGATAGGCTGATATTTCCCATGATCATCATAAATTACTGCAGGCATGAAGTGCACTACCAGACACAATGCATGAAGAGTATTTAAGATGGAAACTTTAGTGAGACCCTATCTTCCAAAACAAGTCTATTCTAGAGAAAGTAATCAAACATCATGAAAAATAGAACTGGGAATTGTGTGGCATAACAGTTATAGCTGTCAATTCATTATGTGATCATTGGGCTAAATTTCATGTTCTACAACATCCCCCGGTAGCACTAGCTATGAAGCACACTCTCCCATTTGTTTACAAATCTGTGAAGTTAAAAGGAAAAGACAGGTTGTTGAATCCTTCGGGCATAGTTACCATAGAAAATTTAGGAAGCAGAAATTGAGTGCAGAGTAAAGAAAACCACTTTTGTAATAGTTTGAACCCAACAACAAACCTAGACAGCAACTACACATGCTTAGCAGGAATAAGATTAAGTTTAAAGATGGAAACTCAGGACAATACCCATTGTGATATCATCCATGGTGACCATTTAATGACCTCATACTGGAATGTTGTGGGATCCTGACTTCTAGTCAAACATACTTAGAGGACTTTTCTGCTCATTTCACCTGGTGTCCTGCAGGTGTTTATTGGAGGACATTTCATAGACCTCCAAATGTAGACAGAGAAGTTATCTTCCATTTGTACCTTATATTTTATTTTAACAGCTGAGATTCCAGTCACTATGCTGACACAAAAGTTGAGATTTTATATGGCACTGAGACCCAAGCTACATTCCAGAATGCAACACTGCATAGAGGCACAGAAGTAGGGTACTTCTCCCTTTTCTTCTCCTTCTCCTTCTTCTTCTTGACAGAATTTCACATTTTCACTATTGGTAATGTGCTGTACCATCACAGCTTATAGAAAACTCCAACTCCTGGTCTCAGGTGATTCTTCTCCCTGAGATTCTCCTTTACCTTCTTTTTATTTTTTATAGAGCCATAGACTTACATTAATTACCACACTCAGGAAAGTTTTGTGTGATCTACAGATCACAGCAACATTTAACTCCTGGACTCATGATATTTTCATCTGGCAGCCTCCTGAGTAGCTGGACCTACAGGTGCACACTACAACAACTAGCTATTATTTACACTCTTAACCACAGATCTTGTGTTGGTCATTTTTTACTAAATTAGATGTCAACTGGTGAAATCATTCTCTTAAACGGAATTTTTTTTCCCCTATAGCTCCTATTAAGCAAGACTCAGATTTTACACAACTCTGACTTTTTTGTATCGTAGACTCTTGTAGTCACTTTAAATTGCCCACATGGTGAAATTTTCCTTCAAGTCAAGTTTTGAAATACACATTAAAATATCCAGATTATACATTCCACACCTACTGTTGCAATTTTCAATTTAAGCCAATATTTCCATCCTCCTATGAGTCCAAGACCTGACTCCCTACTTCCCTGGATGACTCCTACCAAACAGATGAACTGGCAGTCTCTCAAGGAGCCAACAGCAAAGAAACTTGTCTGGACTCATTGTTCCCTCCTCCCTTCAGGAACCACAATAAATCTCATCCTGTATGTAGTACTGCATTTCATCTGCCTACTAAGCTTACCTCAAAATTTATTTTGCTCTTGGAAACAGAAGCTTGCAAAATTTATTTTCTCTCCCTTCCTTCTTTCTTTCCTTCCTTCCTTCCTTCCTTCCTTCCTTCCTTGCTTCCTTCCTTCCTTCTTTGCTTTCTCCCTTTCTTTCTTTCTTTCTTTCTTTCTTTCTTTCTTTCTTTCTTTCTTTCCTTCTTTCTTTCTTTCTTTCTTTCTTTCTGTCCTTCTTTCCTTCCTTCCCTTTTTATTTATGGTTCTTTCTTTCTTTTCTTCTTTCTTTCTATTTTTATTTTATTATTTTTCATGAGACCAACTTTCACTCTGTTCTTCAGGCTAGATAATCCATGACCTCAGCCTTGTACAAAATGACATCCAACACTTCCTTTCTCAACTGGAAGTATAGGTAAAGGGATACAACAATTGATTACCCTTTATAATTGAGTACAAACACAGTGGAAGTTTAGTCCTGAGGTTGTCCTTTTGTTGCTCAGCATTGCCTCTAACATAGGATCTCAAATTATCTGACCAATTTGGTTGGCTAGAGCATTGAAACATTTTACTCATGGGATAAATGATTTAGCTCTACTTAAGAAATGAGCTTGTCTGGGACTTTGAGGATTGTCGAATCCTTAGGCCTCAGTGACACATAGGGAGTATGTCAGGATTTATTCACATATTCATTGAGGGAGATACTATAACTATGCATGGATGTATTTTATGTTTGCAAGGTTCATTAGTTATTGTGTATCATATATGTTATCCAACATATGTCTTCAATGTACATTCCATTTGATTACAAATAGGTTACTTGAGAAGGAATGGATGGGTTGTGTAATCCCTATGGCTAATATAACAAAACAATATTTAGGAAACACAACTTAAGTGTGGAGAAAATACCACTCTGTAACAGTTTGAATCCCAAAACCCAGAAGGCATCTACACATACTTAACATGAATTAGATTAACTTTAAAAATGGTAACACATGGCCACACTCATTGTGTTGTTATCCATGAGGACCATGTAGTCCATGATTCTAAAATGTCATGGGATCCAGCTTTCTGGTGAAAGATACTCAGTGGACTTTTCTACTCACTTCAGCTGATTTCCTACAAGTGTTTGATGCAAGACATTTCTTAAACCTCCATCCACAGACAGAGAAGTGGTCTACCATTTGTGCCTTATTGATTACATTAATGGCTCAGATTCCAGTCGCTTTGCTGATACAAAATTTAAGATTTTCTACAGAAGTAAGACTCGAGCTACTTTATAGATGTTAAAGCAGCATAGAGACACTTAAGTAGGATGCTCTTTGTTCCTTTATTTTTTCTGACAGAGTGTTACTTTGTCACTCCAGTAGACTGATATGCCATGAAAGCTCACAGAAACCTCCATCTACTGGACTCAGGTGATTCTTTTGCCTCAGCCTCCAGCTCAATGCCCAGCTATTTTTGGTTGTCGATTTTCTTTGACCATTTTCAAAATAACCACTCTAGTGAGCAACCTGCAACTCCTCAGCTCACAGCAATGTCCAACTCTTAGGCTTAGGCAATTTTTTTCTCTCAGAATCTTTATTGGCTGGGACTATCAGTGCATGGCACAAAGACTGGCTATTATTTTGTACTTTTGACCACAGATCTAGTGTTGAAAACTTTCCCCTAGAATGGAGGTGAACTGGAGAAATTAGTCTTTCATAAGTAAAAATTTTTCCTACAACCTCTATTAGTGAAGACTTCAGTTTTTACACAACTCTAACCATTTCTTATATTAGATTCTTGCAGTTACTCTAAACTGCCCATGAAATGAATTCTTGCCTCATGTCAGGAATTTTCATACACACAAATTATCCCATTTATACCCTTTACCACTTCTGTTGTACTTTTCAATCTGAGCCAATAGTCCCTTGCCTATTAGGGACCAGACATCTCTGGATGAATCCTATGCATCAGAACACTCACAGTCTCCTAAGGAACCAACTGAAAAGAACTTGTGCTGACTCCTTGTTCCCTCCTCCCTCTGGGGACCACAAGAAATCTCATGCTTTATGTAGTCCTGTATTCCAACTGCCTACTGACCTTCCCTCCTTATTTCCCTCTTGAAACTGTACCTAACAAATTGTAACCCTGTTGACGCTGATGTTCCTTACAAGCTACACAGACTACATTGGCAACCAAGCTGTAACCCTGTCAATGGCAACATTCATTGTACAAAGAAAATAGTATAAAAGATAAAACACCATACACTTCAGGGCCTCTTGTCTTAGGACAATGGCCCTCTGTGCAGGTGCAAAAAAATAACCAATTATTTCCATCAGAGTGGGTCTTAGGTTATTTTTTCAGGTCCACAAGGTCATTTAATCTGGAGGTCCCAAGAAGATCCTCACCCTTGGACCCTTGCCTTCACCCACCAATGGCCAACAGTTTCAGGGTAAGGCCACAGAGAATAATTCCCTCTGCCCCCTTGTTCCCTCAGCTGCAAGGAAATTTTAGTCACAGGTTTTCCAAATTTTCCATTTTTGATGATTTAATTATAACACCTTAATAAGTCTTTCTGTGTCTCTAGAGAATCCAGGGGAATAATAGGCCAGGTTGAACACATCCTGAGACACCTGTCCCTGAGGCAGAGGGGAGACATCATTCTGCCTCTCTGGTATAAATTTGAGTTATTTGTTTTGTGTTATGTTTTTAGCTCTTTATTAGACTGTTTTTATATATTAGCAGTCTTTTAGAGTGTTTGAATTTGCGGGCTAGACTTGTTCTGGTAATTTCAGTCTTTTATTGCATTCTCTTGTTTTTTGCAGTCAACTGTGTGGGTTCTGGTTTGTGTGTCTTTTGTATGTTTTAAGTTTTATGTAAGTGAGTGAGTGAAATAGTTAAATGTGACTCTGCATCTGACTAATTTCTGCCAGTTTTCTGTCCCATCCACTTGTCATTTTACTTTATTGGTTCATCCATTTTTTTATGATGTTTGAATTGTAGTCTTTTCATCCACTTAATAATTTTTTCAAAATAAGACAGGGTAATTTTCGAAAATCCTCTTTTAGTAACTTTTTAACTTCAGCCAAATTCACCAAGAGCAACAGTGAGAAAGTGCTTATTCTCTGTAAGTGAAACTAACCAGCTTAACAAAGAAACTAGAAATTCCAGATTTTCAACTTTGAGAAAGCAGGCTCCTACTTGGCAAATATTAACTTGACCCTACAATCCAGAAATCAAGCAGTGGGGGTGGGCATAAATGGTAGAGGCTATGCAAAAATAATAATAATGATAATAATAATAATAATAATAATAATAAAAGATTGCTGTTTAAGCAGTCTGGTGAGATTTACAAAAATCTGAGAAAACGATCATAGAGAGCAAACTGTACTCAATTAACCCTTATTGCAGTCTTTGTCTAAAAAAGGAGAAAAAGGAGTTTTGGGTAGGTTTTTGTTCCCCACGTTCAGCCCTTTATATATTAGTAAATTGTGTGTCACCTGTTAGTCAAGTTTGTATTTATTCATCAATTCCTGTGCCTTATTCAATGTCCCTTCAAGATTCCTTTAGGAACTCTCTTAGTTTACAATCCAGAGAAAGTCTCGGTGTTTTCCTTCATCTTCTTTATCCTGGTAAACTGCTCACTATCTTTGAGACTGGTCATTTTCTATATATTATTTACTTCCTGGTACACCTTCAAATTTTGAGTTTAAGTATCGACATTTCTGTTTTATTGGTCCACATGACAATATACAATTTATTTTAACCGAGCACTGAATATAGTTAGGCACAAGATCCACCTTTCCTCCAGGGGGTGACCACTGAGACACTGACTCTGTCCCCTGCCTCACTTTGCCAAATTATCTGATTAAATTACTAACCTTTTACTTGCTCTCTCATATCCTCTACGTCTCCCACTGCCTACAATAACACTGTCAAGATGGGAGGATAGGTCTCAGACTGAATAAACAGTCTTAAAATCTTTTGTGAGTTGATTGCAGATCTTTTCTTTCAAGATCCTCTTCAAGACTCTACCCCTTTTAAAACTACCTTAATTACTTATTTACTCTTATGTGTTCTACATATCTCACTGTCTGGTGCACCTTTGGCTTGGCAGTCATTGGTCTCTTCATCCTTATTATTGGTATTAGATTTGTAGTACTACCCCCTTCTCAGACTAGTCCACCAGGAAATATATAAATCCCCTGAAACTTGTTCCTTCCATTATCCCACTATCAAGTGTTGTTAATCAGATTGTTTTTCCTTTCAAAATTCGTATGAAGAACATTTGTCTAATTGTACTCTTAGTTGCTATCAGTCAAGAGAAAGTAATTGGGTAGGTTATTGTAATAATAATAACATTTCCTGTCAAGCCTTCATTCTCACTAATGCAGGCAACAGGGCTCCTGCTGGTAACAGCAGCCACAAATAGCTAAAAAACTCAGACATAGTAAAAAGTATTTTGATTCCTTTCAAACTTGCCCATTCATTTTTTCTAACTTTTCCACTTCACTGCCTAATGAGTATTCTACCAAAGAACAAATACAGCCCCACACTTTAGACAGGTTACTAGGTCTTTGTAGTTTTTATCTGATAAAAGTGAAAATGTATACTCTGCACTCCAAGTAAACCTTCCAAAATATTTGGAACTTTTTTATTCATAACCTTAGTAGAGCTCAAAGAGTATGACCTACAATGTGTTGTGCCTAAAAATAAAAATCTAATTTCTGAGTTTACCTGAGCCTAAAACAAATTAAAGATTTTCTGTCTAGCTATAATTGAGAAAAATCCTGTATCAATTTTATGTTTCATAAAATGTCTCTAATTTGTAAAACATAATAATTATTTGCCAAAAAAACTGGATATTTATCAAATAAAAATTTTGGTTTTTTAAAACATTTTCATTATTATTTTGGTGAATAAATGGTTAACTGTAATCCTGTTTTGTAAGAAGTTAATTTTAGGGAGTAAGAGAAATTAGACAGAAAGAACAATGACATTGTATAAGGGAAGAATATTGTGTGATAAATTTATCCTGAAACAGAATAGTTGTTAAAAAGGTAAAAGGCAAGACAAAGTTAAAGAAGATTTAAAATGTTTGTAAATTGTTTTTACAGGTTAAATATAGCTCATTAAAATTTTGTGAAAAAGTTTACATGTAATTCAGGTAACTGTGTATTTCCTTTAAATCTTTTAACTTATGATCCTGTTTAAACAAATGTTTTAAGCCTTTGATATTTGACAAACTTCCCCAAATCAAAACTCTAAATTTCAGACTTAGGACACATTATGCAGTGGATGTGGCACCAGCCACATGAACTGAAACTGGCAAGTTCTGAACATATGAAAAACAAATTAAAGTTATTTAATTTATTAAAAGTGTATGGTAGAAATACAAATAAAAACTACTTTGAGATATTACCTAACTCCAGTAAGATTAGCCCATATCAAAAAATCCCCAAAACAGAGATGCTGGTATGGATGTGAAGAAAAGGGGACACTTCTACACTGCTGGTGGGTATGTAAACTAATATATTCCTTTAGGAAAGACATGTGGAGAACACATAGAGAACTAAAAATATATCTGCTGTTGGACCCTGCAATTCCCTTATTAGTTATGTTCCCTATTGAACAAAAATCTCATTACAACAAAGATATTTGTATCACAATGTTTATTGAAGCCAAATTCATAACTGCCAGGTCATGGAAGAAGTCCAAGTGCCCGTTGATCCATGAATGGATCAACAAACCTTGGTATATGTACACCATGAAATACTGTGCAGCCATAAAGAAAGATGTAGACTTTATGACATTCATGTTCACATGGATGGAGCCGAAAAATGTTCTTCTTATCAAAGTATCACAAGAATGGTATAAAAAGTATCCAATGAACACACCCCTATTATGAAATTAATTTATACCTTTCATACTAAAGCTATGACCTATTAACACCCTAAGAATACAGGGAAGGGGGAAAGAGAGGGGAGGGAGGTGTGGGTGGAGTGAGGAACATTGGAGAGATCACTACTGTGGTTTAACTTACAAGGGTACAAGTGAATCTTTCAAAGAGTAGAATTTGAACATTTTAACACAATAACTAAGCAAATGACATGAAGGCTATGTTAACCAGTTTGATGGAAGTGTTTTGGATTGTGTGTGAAAACACCACACTGTACCCTAGAAGTGCATTAATGTACATAGTTACCATTAAATAAAAAAAATTAAAATTAAAAAAATATATACTAATATAAAAAAAAGTGTATGGGAAACATTGTCAGATATGAAATGGTAATTAATTTTGCATAAATTATAATGATGTTTTAATACTATAAGACAATGTTCTGTCCTCACCTGTAAAACATAAATCTGTCCTAACATATACTGTCAGTAATAATTTTAATTCATCAAAAAAGTGTATTTTATATAACTGTTTGAGTTCAAAGAATATCCAAAAAAAAAAAAAAAAAGAAAATATTAACAATGACCGATGAATTGTCTCAAATTCAAATTCTTAATACCTCTTAAAGGCCGATTTCTAGAACTTTCATTGGAAAGTTAACATGTCTATAAGTATTAAGAAACTAAGTCCCAATTAAACAGAAATCAGTTACATAAAACTAAGCTGATTTATTATAATTTTCTATAAAATATTATTAATTCTTTTTGTGTTCTGTTTTCCTGAAACTATTTTTTTTGTCTTTTAAACTATTTGTAACATTAACATAATATGCATAGGAGTGAACAGAGTTTACAACATGCATTTTTTTCTCTCCTTAAT
The DNA here is from genome assembly GCA_963575145.1 of Galago senegalensis. NCBI lineage: Eukaryota > Metazoa > Chordata > Mammalia > Primates > Galagidae > Galago > Galago senegalensis. Next base: position 35,566 of record CAUYTI010046307.1, read on the forward strand.
TTCACCAGAATTTACAAGTCATTTGTCAGTATTCTTAATTTCTAACAGTACAGTAATTTGCATAATTTCAATAGAAATCTGATTTGTTCTATAAGGCATGATAAAATCATTGGTTATTTTACCAAGACTTTGGCTAGAACAACATTTCCAGAAATGTCCATACTGCATTAAGGGATTAAAGTTGAATTTAAAAGGCCAATATAAAGCCCTATGTAAAACTGGTCAGATACACATCAATAAAATTTCTTAACCTTTACTATTAACTAAGGTGGCTTACTGACAGGTCCAGAAATTAAAATGTGCTTGGAAACCTTAAGAAAAGAGAAATTTACCCAATGCCTGCAGATACCTAATGTCACAGATGAAACCTGCGTTTGCAAAAATCTTTATGTCCAATTGAAATCCCATACAAAGAATTCCAACAAAGCAAATTTTAAAAGGAGCCTGGATGGCTAATAATTATTCATACTGCACTTTATGCGAATAATCACTATAAGGAAAGTACATTTTATTCTGACAACTAAATTACTTTTGCTATAATTTGTATTAAATGAAAGGAAATAGGAGAAAGAAAGAAAAAGAGATGGTAGCCCATCTGTATGAGATCCCAGCCTTGTCTATGGTGTCAACCCAAAATAAAACATAACCGTTTTACTAAATTAATCTGTTAAATGAGATTAAAAGGCTGGCCAATAATTAAAAATTATATATACAATAGTTATATTTAATCTCAATAAATGTCTCTTGTTAAAAATTTGTGCAGTATTAAATATTACAGAACAATGCATTTAAACAAGACCATAAAAACAAAAATTAGTAAACTCTCCCAGAAAGGAAAGCTTAATTAAATACAAGCCTTGACACTGGTATTGTTCAAAGAGATGGTGGTTAATTTTCCTCAATTTAGCAGGAATGCCTAAAAAAACTGGAAAATAACAAGGAAAATCTTCACTAAGATAATTAACCATGTTTCATTTAATCTTTTGTACATATGCATCAAAAAACTTTTTCTCTAGAAAATCCAGGGAACCAATCTAAACTAAAAACAAAACAAAACAAAAATATGGTCCTTCTGAAACCAAAGTAAACAGAACTTTACACCATAATCCTAAACACATACACAGCAGTGTGAAATAAAAATTATCCTCACCTGGAATCATCACAACTGGCTAAAAAATAACTTCACTGCCCCTTGGCTTTTAAAATAGTCAACATGCCCTGCTCCAGCTACATACTGGAAACTGGATGGTCATCACACGGCTGAAGCCTAAGAAAACCCATTAAGACACTTATCTTAATTAATCTTGGACTTTAAAAAAAGGAGAGGGGAAATGTTACACACAAAAAAATAAAGTTAGCCTACCACCCCAGAACTAAAACCAAAGGAGGGACCACATACCAACCCTTTATCCCAGATTCCACTTCTACACTAAATTCCCCAGGAATAGGACCCTATTCTTCAGAAAAATGAAAAATTTAATTTCCCAAGAAGAGGAGGGGGAAAAGTAACCCAGCCTGTTCCCAGGCCCCCTTCTTCCCTTAGGGTTGCCAGGAACAGACTTCAGAACAGGAACCCAAATAGTAACCATTGTTACCCAAATTGTAACTATTGCTACAAATAGTAACCATTGTTACCCAAATTGTAACCATTGATACCTTAACCACTGCCATCCAATCTGTAACAATTGATGTCTAAACTATAAACCCAAAATATCACCCTGCTGACAGCCACATTCCTTGTAAGCTACACAGAATCCATTGGCAACCAAGCTGTAACCGTGCCGATGACAAAGTTTCTTGTAGACAGAAAATAGTATAAAATATAAAAATCCTTGCACTTCTTGGCCACTTGTCTTAGGAGAATGTCCCCCTACACATGTGTGAATACATCACCAATTATTTGCGTTAGAGTGGGTACGAGTTTATTTTTCCACGTCCCATAGTTCATTTCATCCAACATAACTCTTGAATGTACATTGTGGACAAGAAGCCAAATATTTATACATACCTAGCATAGAATTCAGGATTGATGTGAATTTAAAGATAGGAATATATTCATCATGATTATCATAAATAACTACAGGTATAGAGTACACTAATGGACACAGTAACTCACCAGGTTTTAAGAGGGAACTTTCAGTGACACTCCTAACATCTGAAACAAGCCAATTTTAGAGAAAGAAGCAAAACATCATGAAAAGTAGAATTTGGAATTGTTTGAGGTATCATATAGGTCTATCAAATCATTGTCAGACCATTGTCGCTCCATTTCTTTTTCTATAACATGCCAGGGCACATCTGGGTATAAACCACCCTCATCCATTTGATTAAAAACCTGTGAGTTGAAAAGGAACAATGATCATAATATATAACAATCCATCTGGATGGATGAATCCCTTGGCTGTGGTTATAAAACAAAATTTAGGAATCACAACTTGAGGATGGAAAAAAGAATAATACTATTTGAAACCGTTCCAACTCAACAACAATCCAGGACAGCAACTACACATGCTTAGTAGGAATAAGATTAAGCTTAAAGATGGTAACCCGGGCAACAGCCATTGTGATGTCATCCATGGTGAACATGTAGTGAGTTCATCCTGGACTGTCTGGGGATCCAGGTTTTTGGTCAAAGATAATCACTGGCTTTTCTGCTCACTTCTGCTGGTGTCCTGCAAGTGTTTGATTGAGGACATTTCTTAGCCTCCATCTATAATCAGAGAAGTGATATCCCATTTTTGCCTCATTAATTACATTAATGACTGAGATTCCAGTCACTAGGCTGACTCAAAAGTTGAGATTTTGTACAGAAGTGAGACTTAAAGTGCATTCCAGATAGTAAACTGTGTAGAGATTCTTAAGTAGGATGTTCTTTTTTCTATTCTATTCTTTTTTTTTTTTTTTGAGGAAGTTTCACTTTGTCACTCTAAGTAGAGTGCTGTGCCATCACATCTCACAGAAAACTTCATCTCTTAGGTTCAGATGAATTCTATCAAATATTTCTATAGGTACTAGTACTTATATTATACAACCTGTTCCAAAGCATAGAAATGGAAGAACATATTCTATGAAGAAAATATTACACTTATGTCAAAACCATGAAAAGATCAAACAAAGAAAGAATATTATAGAGCAATATCATGAACGAATATTGATGCAAAAACATTCAATAAGATCACAGAAATAGAATTCAATAACACATCAAAAAATTATACACCATGATCAAGTTGGTTTTATTCCAGGGTTACAGATTTGGCGCAACACATGCATATCTATAAATATAATACATTACATAAATAAAATAAGAAAGAACAAAGAGCTTGTGATTCTCTCAATTGACAGAGAAAAATCCTTTGGTAATATCCAGCATCCATTCAAGATCATAATTCTTAAGAAAATTGGCTAAAGGGACATTTCTTAAAATATAGAATCCATTTACAGTAAATCAACACCAATATTATATTGAATGATGTAAAATTGAAAAATTTCCACTCAGATCAGGAATGAGGCAAGATGGCACTGTATCCACTGCTATTTAAGATAGAAATGGTAGTCTTAGCTATTAAAATACGTCAAGAGAAGGCAATCAAGGGTATTCCAATAGGGTGAAAAGAGCTCAAACTCTCATTCTTCATTGATGACATCATCCAATACCTGGAAAATCTCAGGGACTCAAATTCAAAACTCTTAGAAGTGATAAAGGAATACAGCAACATCTCAGGGTACAAAATAAATAGTTACAGATCAATAGCTTTTATATAAGCCAACAATAGTCAAGCTGAAAAACAATCAAGGACTTTATTTTTTTACAATAGTGTTAATGAAGATGTAATATCTGAGAATTTACCTATCAAAGGACATGAAAGATTTCTATACAGAGAACTATAAAACTGTGAGAAAAGAAATAGCTGAAGATGTTAATAAATGAAAAAAAAAACATACCATGCTCATGGCAAGGTAGAATCAACATTTTTAAAATGTCCATACTACCCAAAGCAATCCACAGATTTAATGCAATTCATATTAATGTACCATTGTCATACTTTGAAGAACTTGAAAAAATAGTACTTTCTTTTATATGGAACCAGAAAAAAACCTTGAATAGAAAATATGTTACTCAGAAATAAAAACAAATTAGGAGGCACATCATTACCATACTTAGGTTATACTATATATCTACAGTGATCAAAATAGCATGGTACTGGCTTGAAAACATAGCTATAGATTAATGAATGAGAAAAGAGGACCAAGAGCTGAACCCATGTGCTTATCATGATTTTATCTTCAACAAGCCTATCAAAAATTTTCAGTGGGGGAAATACTCCCTATTTAACAAATGTGCTAGGTGAACTCTTTGGCGACCTATAGAATATAGAAACTTGACCCACACCTTTCACCATTAACAAAAATTGATTCTCACTGGAAAAAATATTTAAAATTAAGACATAAAACTATAAAAGTGCTAGAAGAGAGTGCAGGGAAAACACTTGAAGAAATTTTCCTGGAGGAATATTTTATAAGAAGGACCTCTCAGGCAATTGAAGCAACACCAAAAACCGATTACTGGGATTTGATCAAACTAAAAAGCTTTTGCACAGCCAAGAGCACAGTAAGTAGAATGAGTGAAGGTTTTTTCAAGATTATACTGCTGAAAAAGTTTTGATAGCTAGAATCTGCAAAGAACTCAAACAAATCTATAAGAAAGGAATAAATAACCCCATTACATTCTGGGCAAGAGACTTGAACAGAAACTTCTGGGATGAAGATAAGTTCATGGCCTACAAACACATGCAAAAATGCTCATCATCCTTAATCATCAGAGAAATGCAAATCAAAACCACTTTGAGTTATCATCTAATTCCAGTAAAATTAGTTCATGTCACAAAATCCCAAAACTACAGATGTTGGCATGGATGTGTAAAGAAGGGAATGCATCTACACTACTGGTGAGAATGCAAGCTAATTCTTTCTTTTTGGAAAGAAATTTGGAGAACACTGAAGGAACTAGCTATAGACCTACTGTTCGATCCTTCAGTTCCTCTATTAGGTATACCCACAGATGATGAAATAATATTTTACAACAAATACATTTGCACCAGAATATTTATTTAAGCCCAATTCATAATACCCAGGACAGTGAAACAAGCCAAGTACCCAGCAACCCATTAATGGATTAACAAATTTTGGTATATGTACACCATGAAATGCAGCTGTAAAAATTCTTGGAGACTTCACATGTTTTATGTTTACTTTGATGGATCTGCAACATAGTCTTCTTAGTTAAGTATCTCAAGAATGGGGGAAAAAAGTAATTGATGTACTCAATCCTACTGCAAAATCAATATATAACCACCTACACATTGAATGGCAAAACATATGAATGGCAAAACATTACTATAGTCCAGAAAATAGAATAGAAGAGACAGAGTGGAGGGGATCATGGATATGGGAGGAGGGAGGGTATTTCGTTGACCTCACCTAAGGTGCATGATGCAATGGTACATTCCAAAATTCATAGAAATGAGTATAATTGTGCTGGATGTATTACTTAATTCATTGTAAACATTTCACATTGTATATCAAAACAGTACCCAGAACACCATGAGTACATAGTGTAAATAGTTATGATTTAATAACAAATAACTAATTGTAAAAATAATAATAAAAACTAAAAAAGTAAAAATACAAAACTACAACAACAAAAAAGATGGTAACTCAGGGCAACACCCATTGAGATATCATCCATGGTGATCATGTAGTGACTTCATCCTGGAATCTCGTAGAATGCAGGCTTCTGGTCAAAGATACTCATTGGACTTTTCTGGCCACTTCAGCTGGTGTGCTCTAAGTGCTTAATAGAGGACATTTCTTGGCCATACTTATCCAGACAGAAAAGGAATTGCCCTCTTGTCCCTTATTGATTACATTGATGGCTGAGATTCCAGTCACTGGGCTGACAAAACAGTTGAGAGATTGTACAGCAGTGAGACTCAAGCTACATTCCATATAGTAAAACTGTATAGAGAAAATTAAGTATATTCTCTTTCTATCTTTTTTTTTTTTTTGACAGAGTTTTACTTTGTCACTCTCAGTAGACTGAGGTGCCATGACAGTTCACAGAAACCTTCATCTCCAGGGCTCAGGAGATTGTTTTGCCTCAGCCTCACCAGTAGCTTGGACTACAGGCATTGGCCTTAATGCCCAGCTATACTTTGTTGCAGATTGGCTGAGACAAAACTTTTTGAACTCCCCACCCTCATGCTGAGCCACCACTTCAGACATTAAAGATGAGTTATTTTTCAAATTATGTTTTATGCCTAAAGGTGATTCTTCTTGTCTCTCATCTTGGCAGTTTGGTAGGCCCAGTCAATTGGGTTGTCTGAGCTACTAATTCTGAGACCAGCCTCAGCACTAGTGATATATCCATATTTGAAGAACAAAAAATGGCAGGTTGTAATGTAGGTTCCTGGCATGCCAGCTGAGAAAATAGGTTAGCTTGATGAGAACACTTTAATTTTTCTTTGAAAAATGATACCTGGGTACTCTACCACAGGGAACAAAAAAACTCTGTCTCAATAAATAAATGGAGAAACAATTTGTATTGGAGATACACCTCATTTTTACTTTTTTCTTTATTTTTATAGAGACATAGATTTGCTTTATCAAATTCGGTAAAGTTCTGTGGGGCATCTACTTACCACCGCAATCTCTAACCTCTGGGTGTAGGCAATTTTCTTCTCTCAGCCTCCCTAGTAGCTGGGACTACAGTTGCACACCACAACACCTGGCTATTATTTTTAGTTTTGACCTTGTATCTAGTGTTGAAAAATTTTTCCCTAGATTAGATGTCAACCATAGAATTTATTTGCTCATAGAGAAAATTTTTTCCTACAGCCCATATTAGGCAAGACTTCAGATTTTACAAACTGTGAATTATTCATATCTTAGAATTGTAGTCACTCTAAATTGCCCAGACAGTAAATTCTGCCTCAAGTCAGGTTTTGTAATGCACTTTAAAATATCCAGATTATACACTCCACACCTTCTGTTGCACTTTTAAATATGGGCCAATATTCCCTTGATCCAATCAGTCCAAGACCAGAAATCAGACATCTCTGGACAACACCTACCCATCATATCAACTGTCAGTCTACTAAGAAACCAAGCTCAAAGAAAATTATCCGACTCATTGTTCCATCCTCCCCCCCTGGGGACCACAGTAAATCTTATCTTTTATGTAGTACTGTATTCCATCTGCCTACTGATCTTTTCTCCTAATATTGCTCTTTGAAATTGTACCTACTTTGATTTCTTTTTATTTTCTTTCTTTCTCTTTCTTCCTTCCTTCCTTCCTTCCTTCCTTCCTTCCTTCCTTCCTTCCTTCCTTCCTTCCTTCCTTCCTTCCTTCATCTCTTTCTTTGTATCTTTTTCTCATTATTTTTCATGACACCAATTATCAATATGTTCCCCACACTAGATTGTTCATGACCTGAGCTTTGCGCACAATGACATCCAACTCTTTGGTTCAAATTATATTCCAATTTTTCCTCCTGCCTCTGTTCAACCTATAAGTAAGGGATATAACAGGTAATATGTTTCTATCTGAGTAGATACTAAGTGGGACATCAGGGTCTAGGTTGTCTTTCTGTTTCTCAGCCTTGTCTCTGACATGGGACTGTAGAGTATATGACCAATTTGGCTGTCCAGACCATCTAAATATTGTAGTCATGCTTGTGAGAAGTCATGGAGCTCTACTTAAGAAATGAGCTTATTGGGGACTTTGAAGTTTGTCCTGTCCTCAGGGCTTGGCGACACATAGGAATTATATCAGGACTGTTTCACCTACTGGTGGTGGGAGATCACATGTGATCTAACATAACACTTCAAGGAGGATGCCATTTGATTACAAATATGTGACTTGAAAAATAAGACATGGATTGCTGAATTCCTTGGACATGGTTACAAAACAAAATTTAGCACGCAATAAATGATCTTGAAGAAAATAACTCCAACCTTTGTAACCATTTGAACCCAACCACAAACCTGGACAGCAACAATGCTTGCTTACCAGGAGTAAGATTAAGTCTAAATATGGTAACCCAGTGCAACACCTACTGTGATGTAATTCATGGTGACTGTGTACTGTCTTCATCATGGAATCTCATGGGACCCAGGTTTCTGGTGAAAGATACTCAATGGACTTTTCTGCTCACTTCCCCTGGTGACCTGCATTGATCCAGGGTATTTCCTAGTCCTCCATCCACAGACAGGAAAGTGATCTCTGATTTGTGCCTTATTGATTACAGTAATAGGTGATACTCGAGTCTCTAGGATAACCCAACAATTCAGATTCTGTACAGTATTGAGACTCAAGCTGTATTGCAGATGTAGGATGCCTTTTGTTCTTATTGTTTGTTTTTGAGACACAGTTTAACTTTGTCCCACTTGGTGGAGTGCTGTGCCATTACAGCTCACTGAAACCTCCACCTCCTGGGCTCAGGCAATTCTTTTGCCTCAGCCTCCTCCTCCCCAGTAGCTGTATCTACAAATGCCTGCCTCAATACCCAGCTATTATTTGTTGCAGATTAGTTGGTATCAGTCTCAGCACTGGTGAGATACCCTTCTTTGAAGAATAAAAAAGAGCCAGATGTTAAGCAGGCTGCTGACATGCCAGCTGAGGGAATGGGTTTGTTTGATAAGTACACTTGAAGTTTGCTGTGAACTATGAATGACCCCAGGGTACTGTACCAAAGAGAACAGAACAAGAATCTGTCTCAATACTAAAATGGAGAAAACCATTTGTATTGAAGTTACTCCTCATTTTTATTTATTTAATATATAGAGAGACTTACTTTATCACACTCATAAAGTTCTCTGGCTTCTACAGATCATAGCAACCTCCAACAACTGGAATTAGGTGATTTCTACTCTCAGACTCCAGAGTAGCTGGCTCTACAAGTTCATGTCACAACACCAGGATATTTTTATTTTTGACCTCGGATCTAGGGTTGAAAATGTCCCCTTACATTAGATGTCAACTGGAGAAATTATTCTCTCATCAGGATTTTTTATTCCTCCAATCCCTATTAGTGAAGATTTCAGATTGTACACGACTCTGGTCCTTTGTTATTTTAGATTCCTGCAGTCAATCTAAACTGCCCACATGGTGAATTCTTGAAGCAAGTTATATTTTCACTCTTGTAAACTATACCTAGCAAAGTGTCTTTCTTTCTTTCCTCTTTCTTTCTCTCTTTTTTTCTCTCTTTCTTTGTCTCTTCCTTCCTTCCTATCTTTCTTCCTTCCTTCCTTCCTTCCTTCCTTCCTTCCTTCCTTCCTTCCTTCCTTTCTTTCTTTCTTCCTTCCTTCCTTCCTTCCTTCCTTCCTTCCTTCCTTCCTTCCTTTCTTCCTTCCTTCCTTCCTTCCTTCCTTTCTTCCTTTCTTCCTTCCTTTCTTTCTTTCTTTCTTTCTTCCTCTCTCTTTCTCTCTATGTTGCCCTGGATAGAGTGCTATAACGTCATCGTTCCCAGCAACCTCAAACTCTTGGGCTTAAGCAATTCTCTCTCTTTCTCTCTTTTTTTAAAGCAATTCTCTTGCCTCAGCCTCCCAAGTAGCTGGGACTACAGGGACCCACCACAATACCTGGCTATTTTTTTGTTGCAGTTGTCATTGCTGTTTAGCTGGCCTGGGGCTGGGCTTGAACCCACCAGCCTGGGTTTATGTGCTGGCACCCTACACTGAGTGACAGGCACCATCCTCTACAAAATTTAAAAAAAAATACTTAAAATTATAAGTATTAAGAGCTGAGTGCTACAATTAAAAAATAAAATATAAAGAAAATTTTTTTGCATGGATGCTATTTCTGCAGAGTAAGCCAACTACTTATTTAAAATTCTCAGTAGGAACTCTTGCACCCTACATATTTTGAACCCATGATCTGTAGCCAAAGTTTTAGCTCTGAGCTCTCCAATACCAGACTAGATATCATATGTACTTTGGAGAAATAGTATTAACAAGTTATGTATTAGACTGAAACCTATAAAATGACTGATATTTGATCATTTATTTACCTCAAAATAACAATTTCATTTGGCTCAATGTAATGATTTGTAAATCATTATAGTTTAGGTGAACTTGAGATAGTCCTTTTGCAAGATTATGGCTATCTAGATCTTTAAATGGAAAATACAGGACATTAATAAAATGGCTATATTCTGGGGCAGTCATCCCGAAATAAAATGACAAATTTGGTGACTGAAACATGAAACAGGCATACTTCCACCTCAGGACCTTTGCATCACCCACCCCCTTCTTCTAGTTATTTGCATGATTCAGCCCCTCATCTCATGTGTCAGATCTTTAAGACATCCCCTACTTAATCTATTTAATATTGTAAACTCTGTTTTCTCTCTTTATCTTTCTCCATAGTACCTATTACCATCTAACATGCTACATATTTCCTCTCGTTTATTTTCTTTCTCTCCAATTAGAATGTAAGCTTACTGAGGACAAGACTTTTGTTAATTTCTCCTGTGCCTAGAATAAAGTCAGAAACATAAATTCATTTGTATGGGGAATGAAGTGGTTGTGGAAATGAGCAGCTGAGATCTTCACCCAGGGACGTGCTGAACACTATCACATTGTGCACATTTGGTGAGATCCCACCAGTCACTCTCTCTCCTCTCCCTTCTTCCTCCTACCTCTCCCCTCCCCCTTGCTAGACTATGCTTATGTTTTTCTTTCATGTGGATATTTAGTCATTTTACTATTGGTTTCATATAAGTATTGAGTAAATTGGATTCTTCTTTTTCCATTCTTGAGATACTTTACTAAGAAGAATGTGTTTCAACTACATCCAATATTATTCAGCCTTAAACAAAAGATGTAAAATCTCCATCTTTTTTGTAGCTGAATAGTACTCCATGGTATACATATACAATTGTTCATTAATTCATTCATGGGTTGATGGGCAGTTGGGTTGCTTTCACATCTTGGCAATTGTGAATTGCACTGCAATAAATATTTCAGTGCAAATGTCCTTGTGGTAAAATAATATTTTTCTTCTGGGTAGATACCTAGTAATGGGGTTGCAGGAGCAAATGGAGGGTCAACTTTCAGTTCTTTGAGAATTCTCCATACTTCTTTCCATAGAGATTTTATTAGTTGGCTATCCTACCAGCAGTGCAAAAAGTGTTCCCTTCTCTACACATCCATGCCAGCATCTGCAGATTCAGGATTTTGTGATGTGGGCTAATCTCACTGGAGTTAGGTGATATCTGAGTGGTTTTTGATTTGCATTTCTCTAATGATTAGGGAAAACGGGCATTTTTCATGTGTTTGTTGGCCATTCATTTGTCATCTTCAGAGAAGTTTCTTTTCAAGTCTCTTGCCCATTTATAAATAGGGTTGTTTGCTCTTGTTGATTAATTTGAGTTTTCAATAGATTCTAGTTATCAGTCCTTTGTCAGATTGATAGGATGCAAATATCTTCTCCCATTCTGAAGGTCGTCTGTTTGCTTTAGTTGTGCAGAATCTTTTTAGCTTGATCATGTCCCATTTATATATTTTTGTTGTTGCTGCAATTGCCAATGGGGTTTTCTTCATAGAATCTTTTCCCAGGCCAATTTTGTCAAGAGATTTTCCCCACATTTTCTTCTAGAATTTGTATTGTTTTGTTTCTTAACTTTAAATCTTTTATCCAGTAAGAGTCAATTTTTTTCAGTAGTGAAAGGTGCAGATCCAATTTTAGTCTTCTATATGTGGCTAACCCAATTCTCCCAGCACTTTTTATTAAATAGGGATTCTTTCCCCCAGTGTATGCTTTTGTTTGGTTTATCAAAGATCGGATGGCAATATGTGGTTCATCTCTAGGCTCTCCATTTTATTCCATAGTTCCATATCTCTATTTTTGTGCCAAATACTGAATCAACTTAAGTGTCCATCAACAGATGAGTGGATAAAGAAAATGTGATATACACAATGGAATATTATTCAGCCTTAATAAGAAAGAATTCTGTCATTTGCAACCACATGGATGAACATGGAGTGCACATGCTAAGAGAAATAAGCCAAGCACAGAAAGACAAACACTGAATGACCTCACTTATATGTGAAATCTTAACGTGTTCAACTTATACAGGAAGAGTTTAGAAGAATGGTTATTGGGAGCTGGAGTAGAGGAATGGGAGATAGTCATTAAAAGATATAAAATCTCAGGAAGAATAACTTTAGGAAATCTACTGTATACAAGACGGTGAGTATAGTTAAAATAGTTAGCAATTTTCAAGAATATAATACATTATATTAAGTAGAAAGTAGATTTTAAGTGTTTTTACCATAAAATGGATAAATATGTGAGGTTATGCATGTGTTATTTAACTCAACTTAGCCATTCCACAATGTATGCTTTTATCAAACACCATGCTTCTGGGCACAGTGGTGTGCACCTGTAGTCCCAGTTACTCAGGAGGCTGAGATTGAGAAGATTGTTTAAGCCCAAGAGTTTGAGGCCATAGGGTGCTATGATCATGCCTGTGAATAGTCACTGCAGTCTGGCCTGAGTAACACAGTGAGATCCTATCTCTACAAAAACAAAAACAAATCATATTGTACATGATACTCATATACATATAATTTTTGTCAATTAAAAAATAAATACATTTATTTATTTATTCATTTATTTATTTTTGAGACAGAGTGTGACTCTGGTGCCCTGAGTACAGTGCCATGGCATTATAGCTCACAGTAACCTCAAGCTCTTAGGCTCAAGTGATCCTCTTGCCTCAGTTTTTCTATTTTTAGTAGAGACAGGGTCTCTATTGCTCAGGGTGATCTCGAACTCCTGAGTTCAAGCAAACCACCTGCCTCGGCCTCCCAGCATGCTAGGATTACAGGC
>CAUYTI010046310.1:0-13896 GCA_963575145.1 Galago senegalensis
TCATTGTTGTTTGGCGGGCCCGGGCTGGACTCGAACCCACCACCTTGGGTGTATGTGGCTGGCGCCTTAGCCACTTGAGCCACAGGTGCCAAGCCAAGGTTTTCTATATATAAGATAATGTCACCATCAGAGACAGTTTCACTTCTTCCTTTCCTGTTTGGATGTGTCTTGTTTATTTATTTATTGCCTAATTTCTCTCGCTAAGACTTCTAGTACTTTGTTGAATAAAAATGATAAGAATGGCCAGAAAATCATCTCATGTATAATAGCATAAAGAAAATTAAATAGTGAGGAGTAAATGTAACCAAGGAAATGAAGGATCTGTATGCTGAAAACTATAAAATGTTGATGAAAGATACTGAAGATGGCACTAAGGGAAAGATGACCCAAGTTCATGAATCAGAAGAGTAAATATTGTAAAAATGTCTATACAAAGCAAATTATAGACTTACTGTAATCCCTATTAAAATTCCACTGTCATTCTTCAAAGAAATAGAAAAAAAGAACCCCCAAATCTGTATGGAACAACAAAAGACCCTAAGTAGTGAAAGCAGCTGTGAGCAAAAGGAACAGTGCTGAGGCACTACTTGACTTTAAACTATATTTCAGAGCTATAGTAATTAAAACAGCATGGTACTGGGAAAAAATAGACACATTGATCAGTGAGTAAAGCAGGATAAAGAAGCTAGAAATAAACTCACAGTTCGGTGGTCAATTGATTTTCCACAGTGTGGCCAAAAATACAGTGGAGAAAGCGTAGTATCTTAAATAAATGATCCTAGAAAAAGTGGCTGTCTATATGCACAGGAATGAAATGGGCCCTTATGTTTCCCATTATACAAGAATCAACTCAAAATAAATAAGACCTGAAATTGTAAAAGTACTAGAACAAAACATAGGAGAAAAGCCATATGACATTTGTCCAGGCAATGACCCCAAAAGCTCAGGCACTAAAAGCAAATGTAGATAAACGGTATTGCAATAAAACTAAAAAGCTTTTACATAGCAAAAAACAACAATTAACAGAATGAAGAGACAACTCATGGATTGGGAGAAATTATTTGCAAATCATACATCAGGTAAACGGCTCAAAACATATAGGAAACTAAGTCTACTCAATAACAAGACAGCAAATAACCTTATTAAAAATGGGCAAAGGACCAAATAGACATTGCTCAAATGAAGAATAACAGGTATATGAGAAGTAGTCAACATCACTATCACTAGGGAAATTCAAATTAAAACCACGTTGACATCTCAGACCCATTAAAAAAGCTATTATTGAAAAGCTGAAAGGTAAGTATTGTCAAAAATACAGAGAAAAGGAAAACCTTTGTACCTCGTATATTGTTGGTGGAAATGTAAATTGGTATAACATTTGGAAAATAGTATGGAGGTCCTTTAAAAAACTAAATACAGAGTTACCATTTGAGCCAACAGTCCCACTACTAGGTATATATCCAAAGGAGTTGAAATCAGTATGTCGAAGAGCTATCCGTACTCCTGTGTTCATTGTAGCATTATTCACAGTGACCACTTAGGGGACAATCCAAATTCTCATTAACAGGTGAATGGATTGAAAAATGTGATATACACACAATGGAATATTATTCAGCCTTTTAAAAAGAATGAAATTCTATCATTTGTAACAACACGGATGCATGTAGAGCATGTTATGCTCAGTGAAATAAGCCAGGTGCAGAAAGACAAATATGGCACAATCTTACTTACACTGGATGTGAAATTTAACAGAGTCAAATTCATGGAAGTAGAGAGTAGAATGGTTTTTACCAGAGGCTGAGGAGGGGCTGGGTAGGGAGGCAGAGAAAGGGGAAATTTTGGTCAAACAGCACAGAGTTTCAGTTAGACAGGAGGAATAAGTTCTGGTGATTTACTGCACAGCAAAGCAGCTATATCATTGATAATGTGTTATAAGCTGGGGGTGGTGGCAGAAGCCTGTAGTCTCAACTACTTGAGCCTAAGTGGGAGGATAGCTTGAGCCCCGGAGTTCCTGGCTACAGGTAGCTAAGATCAAACCACTGGACTCCAGCCTGGGAGACAGAGTGCTACCTCATCTCAAAATAAATAAATATAAGCAGAAAAACTCAAATCAATTCCAGGTGGGGGGCAGGGGAACAAGGGGGTGGGAAGAAGGGAAGTGGGAGAGGGATAGGGGGTTACAGTGTAGGACACACCTCTTGGGGGTGGGACACAACTACAAGAGGGACTTTACCTAACAGATGTCAACAGCGTAACCTAATTCTTTATACTCTCAATGAACCCGAACCAATACATTTTTAAATAAATAAATAAATGAAAAAAAAATATATAAAATAAATAAAATTGTATATTTTAAAGTTGCTAAATGAGTGGATTTTAGATGTTTTCAGCACAAAGAAATGATAACTATGTAAGATGACAAATGTGTTAATTAGCCCAGTTATCCCATTCCACAATGTATACGTGTATTGAAACACCACATTGTACTCCATAAGTATATATAATTATTACTTGTCCATTAAAATTTTTAAAAAGGCACTTCCCTGCCACTGCCCTCCCTCCCCCGGCTTTCACTCACTACCCCCCAGTGTGCTGGCTCAATTCCTCTCTGTAAGTGCTGAGCTTGTTCCCACCCCAGAGCCTGTGCACTTGGGCTTCTCTGCCTGGATGGTGTGCCCCAGTATTTATGTCATTCAGGTCTTGACTCAAATATCACTTCCCAGAGAGGTCTTCCTTTTCTTTGACCACCTGTCAGATACACCCTGAAACCCTTCCTGTCATATCACCTTTTGTGTGTATACTTCCATATCTGAAATTGTCAGTTTTTATATATATATTTGTTACTCTCATCTAGGATGTCAGCTCTGTGGTCCTTAAGTGCGGACCTTGTCTTGTCCATTGTTGTCTGACACACAGTCTGTGTTCAAAAAAGTTTGTAGAATGAATCAATGAGGTGAAATGCCATCTGAACTGGAGTAGGGATGAGCCTAGATTTTAACCCCTGGTGAAGTTTTGTTGGTGGGTTGGTTGATAGCTTCACAGTAAATGAGAGGTGTTTTAATGAGAAGGGATTAAAATATTTTATAAGCCATTTTAGAGGTGAGCTGTAGCCAATTAACATTTTGACTTTGGTTTAGAAATTATGATCACCTCTTATTTTCTTTTTTTGATCAACTGTTTTGCCTCAAGCGCTGACCTGGGTAACTAGCACCCAGGGGATGAAATTGTAATAAGACATGGTGCTTATTTTCAAGGAGACTACAGTGAGGTTGGGTAAATAGGAAGTTTGCAAAATCAGGATGCAAAGCCAAGTGTAATAAAGTTATAATTGGGATTTTATGTGGACAGAGGTTATTTGTGCTTGCGGGGGTAGGGATAGGGGTCAGGGAAGGCTGAAAGGCTAATGGAGTGTAAACTGTGTCTTAAGGATGGACAGAAGTCTACCAGGCAGAGAATTAGGGAGCATGGAATGATCTGGAGAGAAAGAAGTAGAGGCAAGGTGGATTTGGTGTTTGGGAATGTGCCATCTGGCCAGTTTGACAAGCTCAGGGGTACTGGAAGGGAATTGGGGCAGATGATGCTGAAAACTTCTGAGGAGAAGTTTTAGAATGCATAGGCTCCTGCCAGGGTCCTCCAAACCTACACTCGGAGAACTGCTGGATTTGAGGGAGGAGGTCAGCTGGGGATCTGTTGTGGTGGTCTTGGCAGGAGATATTATATAGATGTTAGCAATAAGATAAAAAGAAAACAAAAGATAGTTTTGGAAGTAAAATGAGCAGAACTCAACATCTTATTTGCTACTGTGCAAAGTGAAGTATCTCGTGAAAAAAGGTTTTAAGTTTTGAGAGACTAAGTATAGTTGGAATTGTCTGTTAGGGCATGGGATAAATCTAAATTGTTCTTAGAGGCTAGTGAAATACTACAAGTCTCTGACTTTTCAAAAAGACCTCTATCCTACTTCCCTCCAAGAAAACAGCAGTATTATCTGTTGTGCCTACTGTCTTTATGCTTTGTGTAAATTCTGCCCAGAAAATCAAACTCCGTTCAGAGATCTGAATATTACTTAGACAAGTCCTTCATAGGGTTTAGTGTCACTGTGCTTGAATCAACATCTCTTTTATCTCAGAAGCTCACCTCAAAAGTCAGGATGTTTTTCAGTGTGCTTGTGGGGAGAAAAGTGAAGCTCAAATCTTAGGATTTTAGAAAATGTGTATTTTTGTGTCAAATGGAGTGGCTGATAATGGAAGGCCAATAAGTCTCCTTTTTTTTTTTTTATTTTTTTTGCACCCTACTCTCATTAATGGCCTTTATCACATTGCTTTCGGAATAGATCAGCTTTGGATGTGCCTTAGAGTTTTCAAAAGTGATTACCAGCATGATGTTTATAAACTTGTGGATGGCAAAATACTTGGACAGTGCTGTGGAGTAGTAAAGGTGTTATTTTGTGCACCTCTTGCAGAATGAGACTGTGTTTTCACTGGGCTCTGGACACCTCGGGTACTTACACAGCAAAGATTTCATGAATCTCACCATTGGACAGAAGAATATTAACATTGTTATTCTTGGATCTAAAATTGCTCTCTCCAGGATGGTAGCCACTAGCCATGTGTAGATATTTACATTCAAATTTAAATTAATTAAAGTTAAATAAAATTAAAAATTCAGTTCCTCAATTGCATTGGCTGCACATTAAGTACCCAGGAGCCACATATGTCTATTAGTTATCTTATTAGGAAACTCAGTTAGGGAACATTTCCATCATCCCAGATAGTACAGTGCCCAGCCTGAAGATAAGAGTACCAGAGGCTGATTGTTCTCACTGTACATATCTGAGTCATACGTATTCCGGGGCTTTTGCCATCAGCCATCCACATTCATCCTCCTTGCCTCTACCACACTGTGGCCTGTGCTTGGAATTTCATGGACCCTGCCCTGAGCAGGGCTGTGTCCTTGCTGTGCCCTTACTGGCTCTACAACTTTGGGCAAGTTATTTAACCTTTCTAAGCCTCGGTTGTTTTCTTATCTAAAAATGTGGATAACAAGCCTTGTCCCATTGTAAGCATTAAAGGATTTAATACATATGAGGTCCTGACTTGGGACCTGGTAAATTCTCTCTAACTATGGAGTTGTGTTATTATAATGATGTCCCTATTTTATGTAAACATAAGGACATTGAGGAGTGGGCTTTCCAGGTAACATTGCTCTATGCATTCTGAAATGGAAGCAGGCAGAGCACAGGCAGAAGGTACAAATGATCGTTAACCAGCTTTGCCTAATGAAACACTCTTGTTTGACGGTATGAAACTTACATTCTGCATGTGAGTTCAATTCAGTGAACATATGTTGAGAACTTAAAACCTGTCATTACATAAAAGCCCTGTGATAGCCTCTTAAGGGATAGGAAGAGGGATTGCTGCCCTTGAGGTGCCTGTAATCTGATAGAGAGGAGACCAGGGTGAAGGACAGGACGAGTGTGTAGTAACTGTGTAAGAAATGCAGCGGGCACACTACGCGGAGGGCTCTGGGAGACACACGCAGAGCAGAAGAGTTAAGAGGAGGAAAACCTTACATCCAGCTGTGGGGGGTAAGAAAGCCCCACGAGGGAAATGACAGCAGAGACAGGCCCTGAAGGGTGCTATGACAAGTCACACTGCGTGATGTGACTGGACAGCAGTTCTTCCAGGAGGGGTGGGCGGTTGGTGTTAGGAGGAGTTTGCCCGAGACCTTTAGCCCTTAGGAGAGCAGTTCTCAAAGAGAATACTGGGTCACCTTGAAGAGTGACCTGAGTACCAGGCCCAGGTGTGACCTAACTGAGCAGGCAGTGGGGAGCCATGAAAGGTTGTAAACTTTCTGCTTGGTTCCACTAGAGCTTTCAAAGAGAAGAATGCATTCCTTTGGTGGGGGAGGGAAGATGGGATGAACGGCTGTGTTTGATCTTCTAAAGGAACTGAATTTGTTAAATGGCATTTCTTCAGCTGAGAAAAGAACAAAGCCAAGTACACAGGATGCTCCCCAGGTGCGTGGCTGTGTACAGGCATGCACGCTGCCATTTTTCATTCGCGTAGGGCCACTCTTGCATGTCTCTCTGGCAGGACACGTGCCTCCGGGAGGCCCCAGACCCAGATGGAGGAGGTTGAGCTGAGTGCAATACCAGAGGAGTACCTCTGGGCTTTTTTTCCGTTGGTTTGTTTTTTAACGTAGGAAGTGGTGGTTTAATGGAATACTTTTCGATCTTCACTTATCTTGATTTTATTCTCTTGCCACTTGCCTTTCATTAGTTTTTCAAAATCAATATTGGGTTATTGCTATTCAGTACCTAGACGTGCACACACAGCTAAGTTTCAAAGTCAAGTGCCATCTTTGTTACGGCCCAGCGCGACTGATAATGATGCACTTACTTCCTCTCACGGACTGGAGTCATTTCAGTGGATGGCTACATAGGAAACAGCAAATTAATCAGCTAACACCTGGAAAGTCAGAGCTGCTGCAATTCCTTTTGTCTTCTCTAAGGTCTCTCGTCAAGTATAGAATTAGCAGGACCAGCAGAGCTATAGAATGTCTAGTACAGAGACATTTTTCGTTTTCAAGTTTAAAAAAAAACACTGGTTTTTCATAAACTAGTGATAGAGGATTCCTTACAATTTTGAGGCATGCATTTTTGGGGTTAGTGTTTCATCTATCAGGAGTTGTTAAACTGTTGGTAAATCCTTCTACAGTATAACGGGCATCTTTGAAACAAAGGAATGGGGCACTTACTATAATTTCTACCAAAACATCAGCCACAATCCCCACCCCCACCCCCAGTAGGCTGTGCCCTCACCTGGATGTAGCTCAGAGGAGGACAGTGCACACCTGTGCCCTCCCTGGCGCTTACCAGTCCAGGGCTGCCTGGAAAAGCTAGAGGCAGCTGGCTTGGCGGCCTGACCGTCCCCAGGCCTCACTATTCACCAAAGGGTTAAGAGGGGTGTTAGAATCACTATATCTGTCAGCCTCTCAGGAACTGCTTTGGTCTCCCCACCTTGGATTTATTTCCCAGACTCCCCATTTCACCATCCTACACAGTGCTTTGCTGCAAAATGTTTTAACAAGTCTTGATTTCTTCTATCTGCCATGATATAAATCCTCCCACCATGGTGTCACTGAAGGGAAGTTAGGAAGAGTCCACAGTCCCAGCGCCTTGTGGTTCAGTGGGTCATCCACTGTTGGTCATCACTGACTGGTAGTCTACAGACCAGCTGTCCTACACAGCTCTCTTGGTATTTTAGCCAGTATGGCTCCTCTGTTCCTGGGACCACGAAGTAACAGGAGAGTGAGCTTACTGTGTGTCATGTGGTTTTGAATCAGTTTCTTGGTATCATGCGGGTAGACAGGCCTCCCACAGGCACTTCTAGGGCTCACCTTTCACAGGGATGATGACGGCCTGGAAATCACTGGCATATACCGTGATCGTTAAAAATATACAAGTACATGCAAAGCATTTCTGATGAAAGTGCATCTGAGAGGCGAGCAGATAGGGAAGAGGGTAAATGAAAAAAGAGCTATTCCTGGATCCTACAGAATTTAGGTGACAACCCACAATATACCTTGAAATGACTTAAATTATAACGGAGAGCCATGTCATGACAGAGAAAATTATAACTCAGTCCTAAAATCTAGAGCCTTTAATTCTACAGGAGTAAAGGAGAGAGCAAGAATAAGAGGCCAATCAAGAACATGTTTGGGGGCTTGGCGCCTGTAGGACAGTGGTTATGGTGCCAGTTACATACACTGGGGCTAGCGGGTTTAAACCCAGCCCAGGACAGCTAACAATGATAACTGCTATAAAAAAAAAAAAAAGTAGCTGGGTGTTGTGGCAGGCACCTGTAGTCCCAGCTACTTGGGAGGCTGAGGCAAGAGAATTGCTTAAGCCCAAGAGTTGGAGGTTGTGAGCTGTGACACCACGGCTCTACCAAGGGTGACCTAGTGAGACTCTGTCTCAAAAAAAAAAAAAAAAAGAATGTGTTTTGGACAAGGGGGCTTTTAAGGTTTGCAAGTAAAATAGCAAATGCCCTGACCATTTGACCTTCAGTGCCGTCTGTTCTTGCAGGATTTGGCCTTAGAAGAGGCTGTTCTGGAGGAGCTGACCCAGAAGGTAGCCCAGGAACACAAAGCCCACAGGTAAGGCAGGGGGAGCCACGGCTGCCAGCAGGGGTGTGGTGTCCGTGGGGCGGGAGGCACTCATCTCCCTAACTCTCACTCCTGGTCCCAGCCAGTGAGCTGCGCCTCTTCCGTATGACTCAGCTCTGTGCCTCTGCACTGAGAAAGGCGTCTGTGGCCTTGAAAACTACCCTCTTGTCTGACCGCCTGGGGAGGCCTGTGCTGAGAGTAGAGACTTCCATTGCTTCCTTGGGAGAGAAGGTGGAAAAAGGAGGGAGACTTTAACTTAGGGAAACACCAAGAGCTTGATATCAGGGCTGATTTGTACCAGTGGGAAACAGACATCCTTCCTGTCATTGCCAGAGTTGCAATGATCAGAGTTTCCCTTATGTTTGGCCACTTGGTTCCCAAAATATTATCCTCATAATAAATCTTTTCTTTTTTTCTTTTTAAAAAAAAGAAAAAGAAAAGGAGTTGAGATTTCTCCTGGGTAGGAGCGAAATAACTTCATTTTAAAGCAGACAGCCTTATTTGCAGGGATGTGTGGAATAATTATTTAGTGTTTATAAGGCTTTGGCTCTTAATTAAATGCTTTTCCTTCCGCTTACTATTCCCTGTTGAGTAAAAGGCTACTGGGGAAGATGTTAATGAATTACTTAGTAATGTGCCATACCCTCACGGTTGGGTAATGATTGTTCTTCCCAGAAAGGGGACCTAAACCACAGCTCCGGAATTTGCCATCAGGAGGGTATGCTCTTCCACTGGCTGCCCTTAACCATTTCCTTCTTTGATGCTATTTTGGATTTTAGTGGAATCTTGCCAGCAGAAGCCGAGCTTATGTACATCAATGAAGTGGAACATTTGGATGGGTTTGGACAGGAAATCTTCCCCATGAAGGTAACGTGCTGTGCCCTGTCCTTGCTTTAGCCTTCTCGGAATAGCACCGGTATTTGGAAAAGGAGTGTTGGTGACAGCAGGCCAGAATGACTTGGCCCTGTTATTGTTAAGTGTCAAGTCCAGTTTACCTTCAAAAGGAAAATTCTGGAGCTTTCCGTGGTCTCAGCAGTGTAGCTCATTTATAAGACAGCCATCTAAGTGTACCAATCACCAGTCAGTGCCTTGAGGTGTCAAGGGTCATACCCAGTCTCAGGACAGGACAGGTAGCTAACGCCATGTGCACAGTGATCGAGACCCTGGCCAGTACTTCTCCTCCCCACGTTTATTCTCTTTTCTCTTCATGGAGCTGATGTGGGGATAATTGTTGATGAGGTAGAATGAAACATTTCTTGCATGTAGTTATATTTTATTTCTCCTTCTCTGTAGGGCTCTCCAGTGTGGGGCTCCAGCCCCTTTGGTGTTTTTACAGAAACACACATCCTTTGCCCAGATCCCCCTCCTGAAGTGTGTGTGGGGGTCATGGTACATGGTCATTTATAGAGCTGAGCCCATAATCCAAACTCATTTTCTGCTCTCTGATGACCAACTTTCCAAAAACTGGAGTTTTATCAGAAATCTAAAGCAACTGGCACATCTCGGCAGTTTGGGAGACGCCTGCCATTTCGGCGCAGACATTTCACTCCAGACTGGCTCCATGGGCTGTTTTATACGTGTTTGGTTCCCCCTCTGTTGCACGTTTGCAATTTGCCTTAATGAGAACTGCCCATGCGCATCAGGGAGAATTGAGCAGAGTGGCCACGGCTTGCGGAAAGGGCTAAATGGCTCTTTTTCAGATTTGTTTAATTTTCTTTTGCTTCTCTAATGGCTGCCCTTCGTAGGGTTGTAATCCATTTTCCTTGCAATAATGCCTTATGAAGCCATCTGCATCCCACTTACATTTCAGCAGCCCATATATAGTCATGATATTTCGGGTCATTGAAAAATCAGAGTAAACTTCTCTCCACTTCTAGAAAACTGACTTCTCTATCCCTGGCAGTTGGGGGTTTTGTTGTGGCGGCTATTTGCTTCTGTCATTTCAAGTAACTCTGAGCTGTGGGAAACAGAAGCAGTTGAGGTAATGCTGAGATCCGCTGTGCTGCTTTCTGATGCACTTTTTAGGATGTTCTTTAGGGAGGCCAAGGGGGATATCAGACCTTCCTCTGAGTGGGAACACAGGCGCTGCTGACTCATCGCAGGGAGGGTGGGACTGGCTACGTGCTGCTTTTTCCTCATATGTCTGCTCACTCGTGACTAAGGTGACCAACGACAGAGCACATGACGCCTGCTGACCTGAGGCAGGAAAGTATGCGGGAAAAGGTTGTGCGTGGGGCTGGACTCCCTTTTGGTTGGTAAAGATTCTTACTGATCAGATAAAGTAAACAAAAAACCTGTTATGATATATCCTGAGGAAAGAACACCTCTAGGGTGGGATTTTCCATGAGTGGTTTCTTAGAAATTTTCAAGGCTGAAAGAATGCCATCCATTTCCTGACAGGTATGCCCTCCTCCTGCACACACACCTGTGTGGCTGCACCCTGAGTTCCTTGTATAGTCGGAGCACACGGTCATGGGGAAGGGTGCTTCTGGGATGGGCAGGACAGAGAATGGAACCTTGATCTGTTATAAGATGACATGTTACGCCCTTAAGTTTTGACCAGGGCACTGCCCCCAGCATACTGGGTAGAGTAGCGACCTGGACAATCCCTCCGTGGTTTTTGCAGTGCCCCGCCCTGGAGAACAACTCTTCCTGAGGCCCCAGCACCACAGATTCACTGGCAAAGTGCCCAGCGACGTAGTTGTGCAGAATTTTCCTTTTTCTGTCTCTATCTCCTACCTTCTTGTGCCGCATACAACCTCTATAACTCATCTCTTCAGCTGCTCACAGTCACCAAGACCGTTCTCTTTCTTCATACCCATTTCTTTCTCTCCTAACACTTCTGCTTTTTCACTAGCAGGTGACTTACCCTTTTTCTATCCCTGTTTGAAGACTCCTATTCTAATGTAAGCTTTGCTGGGTGGGTTGAGAAGAGGTCACTGAGAAGGGACCCTGTCTTCTTTGTGTCTTGAACAGGATCAAGTCTTCTAGGGAATGGAGGGCTCTTCTTTTCCCTCTTAGTCCTAGTTGGGCATGGCCCCATCTTGCTCCAGAGAGAACTTTCCCCCATCAAAAGCAAAACTTCACTGCGGGGCCTGAGTGACTGAACATCTACTAGATATTGGATCTTATTCCCATTCCACTCTCAGAGCCTGGCAGCTGGTTATGCTTTTTGGCAGGAGCCTGGAAGTACCTGACTGGACCAATAGACCAGATTGAAGATAAGACATGTGGGATTCCCCACAGGTCCCCATAGGTCCCAGAGCTCATCCAGCAGGGAAGTCCACAAGTCCCTCCTGTGCTCACAAGCTAGCTCCCCAGCAGCAATAGCATCCTATTGAAGAGGAACAGCCAGGGCGCCCTATCCAGTTCCCCACTGGAAATGATAGAGACCAACACCATGAAAATAAAATGGACCAGAAGGTGCAGGAACTCTGCAGGGAGAACTACCTGCTTAAAATCTCCTCTGATGAATCTCAGAAATTAACAAGTAAAAACACAAAACAGGGCGGTGTCTGTGGCTCAAAGGAGTGGGGCACCAGCCCCATATACTAGAGGTGGTGGGTTCAAACCCAGCCACGGCCCAAAACTTCAAAAAAACAAAAAAACCCCAAAGAACCACAAAACAGAACCAATTTGCCTCTCTGAGGAATAAGGTGCTCATGAAAAGCAACGTTTAGAAAATACAAAAGGACTTTTCAGAAATCAAAAATTAAATGTTTGGCATCAGAAATAAAAAAAATTAATAGATTAGAAGATAAAATTGAGAATAATCTCACCCCCAAAACCATAATGAGGGAAAGTGGGGGGTAGGAGATATAACCGGAGGACCCATTAAGGACGTTCAATGTCTAAAGGATGGGAGATCTAAAAACAGTGAACGGAGGACACAGACCTAAGACAGTGATCCGAGAAAATTTCCCCACACTAAGGAGCACGAGGTTCTCCACTGAAAGAGGGCCATGTACGGTGGCTGCAAAGAGACACATGGTAGGGCTTTAAGAGGTGAAGGTTGCACTTTTGGATAAAGGAGACAGTGGGGCCAGGTCTGCTGTTGGTTTCCTTTAAGCAAGCCCTGAAGGACAACCAGCTCCTCAAACTATGCGCATCTGTAACTTTGATTTAAAAAACAAAAACTGAGAAAGGTGAGAAAAAGTAATTTAATAGATATTCAAGAAAGAGAAAATCCAAATGGCCAATGGATCTGGGAAAATGCTAATATTTGCTTTTAAGCTGGGAATATGTTGTGACAAGCTGAAAAATTATATTATATAGATATAGATATAGTTCACTGGGATGTGCAGTGGGTGAGCTCCGTGAGGACCTGCCCTCTCCCCCAAGCCACTGGTTGCCTTGTTGCCCTGCTGCTGTTTGTGATTCCTTCTACTTAAGGGTGAGAAATAGGATGTGGTACCCAGGGGTAGGCTATAGCCAAACGCCCCAAGACCCACTGATCTCTTTTATCCCAAGTATCTTTTTTAAAAAAATTTTTTAATTAACAAAAATGGTAATATTTATGGTGTGCAAAATGTTATGAACACATATACATTGTGGAATAACCAAATTGAACTGCTTAGCATCTATATCATCCCTGATAATTGGGCTTTATTTTTTCATGGTGAGAACACTTCAAAGTTACTCTTAGAGATTTTCAAGAGTATAATACATTGTATTAACTATAGTCACCGTGATATACGGTAGATTTCTTATTCCTCTTGAAGAGCACTTGTATTCTTTGACCATCTCCTCATTCCTCCCCCTCCTCAGCCACTGGTAACTCCTATTATATTTTCTGCTTCTGTGAGTTCAATCAATTGTTCTAGATCCCACATTTGACTGAGAACATGCAGTATTTGTCTTTCTGTGCCTGGCTTCCTTCACTGAACATAATATTCTCCAATTCCATCCATGCTGGAGCAAATGACAGAATTCCTTTCTTTTTAAAGCCTGACTAGTATTCCACTGTGCACAAATACCACATGTTCTCTCTCCATTCAACTGTGATGAACAGTTAGGTTGCTCTTGGCTGTTGTGAATAGTGCTGTAATGAACGTGGCTCATGACAAGTATCTTTTGTTGATCTTATGCAGGACAATCACGGAAACAGTGTGCACCTTGGCATTTTCTTTATGGGGATTTTCGTGAGAAACAGAATTGGAAGACAAGCAGTAATATACAGGTAGTCTTATTTGCCTTTTATTTCTTTTTCACTTTCCCCCTTGAGGGACTCTAGAAAACCACACTGAGCATTACACTGATCCAAACGAGTTAAGTCAGGCTGTGGATCAGAGTTGAGCTTTTCTCAACTCGGATGAGGATAACAAACAGTTATGGAGAAATTCTCACTCTTCTTGAAGGCCTGGTTGGGAAGAGGAAATCCTTTCTTTCCACCTGACTCCCAAGAAATACATTGTTGAACCCCACTGAGTTAGAAGAGTGGAACTAAACTCCCCGAGTTTGGTTGGAAACCAGCTCTCTGGTCACTAAATCCTAATTGGCTTCTTTCCATTTTCTTGTACCTTCTCCCTAACCACACGCACATGCCACAAGAATGCAATCAATTTATAAAAATTATTTTGACATTTTAGAACTTTTTTTTTTTTTTTTTTTTGAGACAGAGCCTCAAGCTGTCCCCCTGGGTAGAGTGCCATGGCATTACAGCTCACAGCAACCTCCAACTCCTGGGCTCAAGCGAGTCTCTTGCCTCCGCCTCCCAAGTAGCTGGGACCA
>CAUYTI010046313.1:0-16351 GCA_963575145.1 Galago senegalensis
TTTTTTTGAGACAGAGCCTCAAGCTGTCCCCCTGGGTAGAGTGCCGTGGCATTACAGCTCACAGCAACCTCCAACTCCTGGGCTCAAGCGAGTCTCCTGCCTCCGCCTCCCAAGTAGCTGGGACCACAGGCGCCCGCTACAACGCCCGGCCATTTTTTTTTTTGGTTGCAGCCATCGTTGTTTGGCAGGTCCGGGCTGGGGATTCAAACCCGCCACCTTAGGTGTACGTGGCTGGCGCCTTAGCTGGTTGAGCTATAGGCGCCGAGCCGCCCTACACATTTTTTGATTTTTCTGTAGACCCCCATGTTTGCCTCAGTTCACCAGTATTACAAATGTAGCAGGTACTAGTAATGAACGTCAAGCATTAAATTATGTGTAGCACTTCTAAAAAGAACCATTTGGGGCAACAAAAATCCTCTTTCCTCAGTGCATTTCTATATAAATATTTTGTACATTCCGTGCCTGATAGATGATCCTTACCAGATTAGAGAAGAGAAGGAAGAATGAAATTTTGCTGCCCAATTTCTCTAGGTGAAAATAGATCTGTTTATTGAAATGATCAGCAAATAAATTGGTGATTTCTTATCAGTGAAGAAAATGAAAGCACTTGAGAGACGATGTTTGATGTTTTTAAGAAACTATTTATTTTGTTTATTGACTTATGTGGTAATGGCTGTCTAAAATTCATTTGTCACTTGCTGAAATGTCTCCATTATTTTAATTTAGAAGTCTGCAAAATTTTTCTGTCAAAATAGTAAAAACAAGTTAAGTATCCTTTATCCAAAATGCTTGGGGCCAGAAGTGTTTTGATTTTGGAAATTTTTTTGTTTGATTTTGCATTATATAATTTTTTTGCATGTGTATAATGAGATATCTTTAGGATGGGACACAAATTTAAACATGACATTCATTTGTGTTCCATATATACCTTATACACATAGCCTGAAGGTAATTTTATATATGTTATTGAGAAATCAATAGGCTCACAGCCTGATATTCATAGAAGCCAACACCATGGCTCTAGCCTTTGAGAAAAGAAAAGCTTTTCCAGTTGATTGTCATGAGACAGCAGAGAAAGCTCAGCTCTGTCTCGCTGAGCTAGGGGTTGAGTCAGATTTTACAAGTGTAAACGGGGTGATCTGGTTGAGTCTTGCAGTGGGATGATGTCAAGCTCCATCTGGCTGGATCTTGGACCCTGTCATTGGTACTGGCTTCTTAATTCAGTTCCTGCTCCTCAGTCTGGTCTAGGCACATAGGTTTCACCTATGGTTGTGTGCTTGGTTTATCTAGGTGTGTTCAGGTTATGGTTATAAAATCTTTAACAATTTTATGTATGAAACAAATACTTGCTTATGTATGTTAAATAATTTTTTTTTTTATACGTTTTTTGGCCAGGGCTGGGTTTGAACTCGCTGCCTCCAGCATATGGGGCCAGCACCCTACCCTTTTGAGCCACAGGCACCACCCATTAAATACTTTCTTAAGGAATTTTCTACTTGTGACTTTATGTCAGTGCTCAAAAATTTTGGCTTTTGCTTAGACAAAGGACCAAGAGAGATTTTTCCAACTTGGGTCTTCCCCTTTGCCAGAGGCTCTGGTGCCTTTATTCTGTCTAATAAAATCCTATTTTACCCTTAAATAAAAATTAAAAAGAAATTTTTGGCTCTTGGAACATTTCAGATTTGGATGTTTAAATAAGGATGCTTAACATGTATTTTAGGTTTCAAGGGCTGTAAGGTCTCTGTGGCAAGTAGTCAACTGTCTTATACTGTGCAAAATTAGCCATAGACAATATGGAAACTAATGGCTGTGTTCTAATAAACTTTACCGAGAAGAACAGTTTACTGACTCCTGATCTAGTTGTGGACTTCTTCTTTTTTTTGCAGTTTTTGGCCAGGGCTGGGTTTGAACCTGCCCCTTCCGGCATATGGGGCCAGTGCCGTACTCCTTTGAGACACAGGTGCTGCCCTAGTTGTAGACTTATTCACTTCCAGTATAGACCAGTGGTGCAAGCTTCTTTTGTCATACATTATTTCTTCCATCAAGATACAAAAATAAAGATGCCAAAATTGTGGTATTTATTTATAGTGATAATTAAAAGAGTTGAAGGTCCATACATATCTTCCTCCTTCAAAATGTGTTATCTGTTGTTGGGAGGTCAAAGTCCCAAAATTATGATATTCTTTTTATTAATGAAATTAAAAGGTCCATATACTTTTTCCTCTTTTAAAACCTATTATCTGTTACTGGGAGGTCAAGCTAGATTCCATATTGTCCTTCAGACATCCAATTACACTCTTGCCTCAGGTTCTTTTCACTTACTGACGCTGTATCTGGTACAGGTGTCACTCTGTGTTTTTGGTTAGATTTATGGAGTATAGCACTTTTTGAATGAAATCTTCCTCTACCATCTTACATACGCAGCAACCCAGTTCCACTCACACTTGCCCTAGGCCTACTTCTCTCCATCCTTAATTCTTTGCTTAACACTTAGTGCCAGCTGCTGTACTCTGTATTTTTTGTTTAGTTGTTGACTATTAGATAGGAGGACAGAGACTTGTTTTCCTCTGCTTTATTAATAATGATTAAAATAGTTGCTAGCACATAATATTTAATAAAAGTGGTTGAAAAAATAAGTGGATAAATGAATGAATGAATAAATGGCCTGTATATTATTAATTAAAGCATTGATGCTTAAAAAAAATAATTGCACTTTTAAATTTCAGGAACAGAAAACAGTTCTTCCTTCAAAGCATGCAGTACCTGAAGTAATAGAAGATTTTCTCTGCAATTTCCTGATCAAAATGGGAATGACCAGAACTCTTGATAGCTTTCAATCTGAATGGTAAACAATTATGTGGATAAATAGTTCTCTAGTAATGCTAACAACATTTAACACCATGTATTTACTTTTTTATTCATTTATTTATGTAGAGACAGTGTCACTCTGTGACTCCAGAGAGAGTGGTGGCATCATAGCTCACAGCAAACTCAAACTCTTGGGCTCAAGTGAACCTCTTGCCTTGGCCTCCCAAGTTGCTGAGACTTCAGGCACATGAACACGATGCCCTCTAGTTTTTCTGTTTTTAGTAAAGATGGGGTTCCACTCTTGCTCAGGCTGGTCTTGAACTGTTGAGCTCAAGCAATCCATTGATCTTGGCCTCCCAGAGTGCTAGCATTATAGGTGTCAGCCACTGTGCCTGGCCCTAACATGTACACTTTTAACTCTCTTAACAGACTTTGTGAAATGACTCAGTTCATACAAAATGTATGTAACGTTTCTCATGTCTACCTCTGAAACACACACATGCACATACATACAAAATCAAAATATCAGTTGCAAAAATATTTTTATTAACCATCTTTTCCAAATATTGAAGTTTAAGCAATTTTTTTTTAAAATCAAGAGAATGGAATATCTCCTGGAGTTACAGAGTGCTGAGCTATTTTATGAAATACTTTCCTAATATTTTTGTGTGATTAGTGAGGATATTACTTCCTGTATTTTGACTCCTACTAATAGTAATACTTCACTTATTTTAATTATAGTATAATGGCTTGCTTTTTTCTACTCAAATAATTGATTCCTTGGCTATACATATTTTTTTCATTTGTAAGTAAATGGAATTATATTTTAAAATATTATATAAACACTAGATTTCCTTGTCATAGCTTAAAATTTAATAACTTATTGGTTATGAAAATCAGCAGGCATGCTATCTTTATTCATTTCCTCTAGTAATAATGTTACCAGCCATGTTTTCAAATTGCTAACATTCTTTAGCAAAATATTATTAAATGATTGGATATGAAAAAGTTCAATCTTTGAGAGCCTTTGCATATTACATAAGGGGGGATTAATATGATATATAAAGATGTTTAGAGTGCTTTTGGACTAAGTCCACTTTAAATAGACAATTTATAATTACTGCTAATCCAGGTATGGTATAATTTTTATTTTTTGACTATTTTGGTTTTCATACGCTGTGGACATGTACATCTAATATTAATAAATTGAATGAGGAGAACTAGTTTTCATTAATACAAACTAAGAAAAACACTGTTTGGAGGTAGAAAAACAATATTGCTTCTTTTAAATCTGGAGATTGTCTGATTTCAAAATGATTTTTATAAAAATGTTCGTAAGAGATAGTTACAAATAGATTAGAAAATACATTTTTGTGAAAGGAGGTAAATGATTAATTTCCAGTACTGATTAAGTGAAAGTACCTTTTTATCTTCTAAGAGAGTGTGTTAGGACATGTAGTGCTTATGTGTTAGGGCCAGTCCCAAATGTGACATGATTCCCTTAGAGAAATCTGGATCTTAGTATACTCTTAGCAGTTAGGTGATTGTTGTCATATTAGATGAGATGATGGTATTAGGATTTAAAAGGCCTCCAAGTAGGCTTAGATAATATTACAATTAGAGGGTAAAATTTATTAAAGTATCTCTTTTAAGATGAGTTTAGGAACATTGTGGTTCAGGTAATTTTATCCTGTTCCCTAATTGCCAGGTTTCAGTGAGATTATACTGTGTTGGATACTTTTTAATATGAAGCATTTTAAAAAATTTTGATTAGAAATCTTTATCTGTTCTACTTAGTAGAATTATAGGAATATCAAATATATGATTTTTATCATTTTCATTATAGAAAAAGATGTTTAGATATATCATTGCTGTGAATTCACTTAATCTTAGAAAAGGTGACGAAACAAGGTTTTTCCATTGTTAGTTTGTGAAAAACAAATAAAACACAGGGTAGTAAAATTTGACTTATGTTCTTTCAGTCCTCAAAGAGAAAATAAAATACATTTTTTAAAGCTAGGGTCAGAAAACTAAGACCCTTGAGCTAAATTTAGCCTGCTTCTTGTTTTTGTAAATAAAATAAAAAAAAATGAAAGACACGTACTTTTGGGTATTGTCCATGGCTATTTTCACACTAAAAAAGAAGTTAATCATGACAGAGATGGTAGGAGCCACAAAGGTTTTCGTTTTTTTTTGCAAATTCTAAAATAGTTATTTTATGATCCTTTACCAAAAAGGTTTCCAAGCCCTGTTTTATATAATACATGTAGATAGTAGGAATTTGTTGTATGAACTACTAAAAAGTTAGTAATGGGGATTGAGTCAATGTTGTTTTTATGTCTGTTTGAGCTCTATGGTCAGTGGTAATTTCCTTGGGGGGAAAAATTGAAGAAGCGCTTAAAGTGGAGAAGATATGATGGTATAATTTAAATGACTTCCCTGAGCACATGTCACCATCTCTCTCCCCACACTTCATTAGGACTACTCACCCTAAATGTACAGTCTTGGTCTTTTTTTGCCCCAAATTACCACCTTCTCTGTTAAACTCTTCTTCCTTTTCTGCCAATATTTTGAAAACAGGGTTTTATTGTTTTTCTTTACTTTTTAAATTCCTATTCTATCATTTGTCTCCACTTTGGCCTATTCCCACCATTGTGGAAGGTGAGTGGTAATAAAAATGCCATTATAGGCAATAGTTCAATTATTAATAGCACTTAGTTATCAATTTAATTTTTAATTATAGCAGAGACTGCTAATTAGGAGTATATTTATTTAATTTGCCAAAAAGATTAATATTGCAGCTTTTAGGCAATAAATTTGGTATGATACAGGATTACTTCAATGTCAGCAGGGCAGTTTGAAACTTCTGGGGATGGTTAGATTTTACAGTGAGAGTCTAGAATTAAAATTATCCTTGGATAAGCCCCAGTGTTGCCCAGTGTGCATAGGAAGCATATGTAGTGCTGCCTATACATCAGTGACTCCACAGACCACCACCCAAATCACTGTTCCTTCATCTTTAAACTTACTGCTGTCTCCTTAAAGGATGAAGACTTGGCCTCTGGTTATGTGTCACGTAAGAATTTTTCCACTAATCATTATTAAGTTAAATACAGAAATGTAGTTAGTTACTCTCCTATATTGCTAAGTTTTACTGTGCTACAATATGATAAATTTAGTGACGGTAAATATTTCTGTAGTATATCAAGAAGATGTAGGTGAGTAACTTGAATTTTTTAAACAAATTAACATAGTGTTTTTTTTTAAATATGAAGAAAACCAAAAATATTTAAGAAAATGAAGCCGTGGGCTTATCACTTAGAAATTTACTCTATATCATTTTTGTTTGTGCAGTATATTTTTATGCAGCATTTTATTTACTTTTCCCAACAAGTGTAGGTAGTAGCAGATAGCCACAGTTAACTTTTCCCATTTTATTGATGAGGAAAGGGCTTAGGGAAGCTAGGAAATTTGCCTCAGTATGTGTTAGCAAGTCACATCCAGTAAGTGACAGAGTCAACCAAGGCTAGACTGATGTGAAAAACTAATCTAACCGAAATGCTATCTTTTGGAATAATACACAGGGACACTTGAAAAAATATTAGTAAATATATCTTTGACTTGGCTGAAGTCTAAAGGAACATAAGCAATATCTTCATTTAGAGGCCCCAGTTGTGCCTATTTTCCACACTGACTTGCGGAATCATGGGGCCAATATTAAACTTTAATTGCACTATATTTCTCCTGTGAAGGACTCTCAGATTCTGCAGTGATAGTCATGGTGATGCTCGTATTGCAGCATCTTGGTTTGTGCAGTAATTGTCTTTGTTGGTAAAATATTTTCCTTTTCTGAAAACATGGAGAAAAATTCTCATTTGATATCTTTTATTATCTAGATGACCTTTCTCCTTTTATGTTCTGGGTCTTGGGTGCTATCATGAGGGAAAAATAACTTACTCTTCTGACACTAGCATGTTTAATGAAATTCTATTAATTATACTGTTCCTTAATTGTAGTTGGTCTTTTATTACCTTGGTACATAAACAAATCTTAAGAAAGCTTAATGTATTATTCTCCTAAAATGCATATGTATTTTCCATTTCTACTTTTAAATAGTTTATGGACACTATGGTAATATTAAAAATATTAATTTTACTGGAAATTTTATTGGGGGTAAGTTATATTTCAAATTCCTGGAAGTTATGGCAATCTTTTTTCCTATATGAACATTATCAGTGTGTTTGTAAGGTTGAGGTAATAAGAAGGAAGAAATTAAAAGCCTAGGATATTTCTTAAACTAAATGAAACAAAACATATATACGACTAAAACAAAACCAGTCTTAAATAAGCAAATGCAAGTTTTACTGAGAAATGTATTTTTGGAGTTTATAGATTAAGATTCCCAATTATTTACTAGTAAAATTCACTATCTTTAATAGTTTGACATGGATGACAGGGAGTTTTGATGATAAATTATTTTGAACTCCCCAAGGTAGATATTATTTATATACATTTTGTGTTGATTTGTTATTTACCACATACTATGCAGGGTATCCAGCCTGTGGCCTGTGCACTGCATGCAGGTTATTTGAGCACTGTTTTGACTATCTGTGGTACTGGATACTTGGAAAAGTATGCATGGACCTTTCCATTAGTGTTTGTGTATTTACTATGTGCCCCAAACTATTCCTACCATTGCAATGTGCAGTAGAAAAGAAAAAGGTTGGGCACCTCTGATACAGTATTTAGAGAAAAACCACCAAATCACTTTTTAAAATAGAAATAACTATTTTAGTGCTTTTTTCTGCATTGAAAATGTTGCTGAAAGCCAATATTATGGTCAGAAAAAACTATCTGGTCTAATACGTCAATCAATCCCTGCGTCTTCTCTTCTGAGATAAGTATAAATCACTTTCCAAATATGGGTAAAATACTCAATTTATGATTAAATGTTATCTATTTGCTGCTTTATAAATTGTAGCAAATATTACATAATATTTATCCAATTATCTTAGCCTTCAGGATATTCTACTGGGGTCCTCTTGCTGATTTTTTAAATATTGCAAAAATATATGACTATTAATATATAATGCATTATCATTTATAATATGGTAATACTGATAATTTAACCTTTTTGCTCTAATATTTAGCTCATCTAGAGCAAGCTTTGTAGGGATTTATTTTTTTGTTAATAACTTTATTACTTGAAATGTTTTTCTATGCTCAGATTATTTTGCTTTATTGATTGATACAAGTACATACGGTAATTAAAATTGTAACTGTTTATAATTTACAAGTGCTTCTCTGATGTTCCTTCTTATTTCACTAAGCAAACAGAAGTTCTATGACTCCTGCCTCCCTCTTTGCCATCTCACAGCCTTTGTCCATGGTGTCTGTCTCCTCTCCTATCACAGATTCTAAACTGTACTATTATCTGAGACCTACTTTTTGTCTCCTTGATCCTAGCTCCTTTCACCTACTGAAGAACAGTTCTGTAATTGTCCCTTTTTTCTACATTGTCAATTTTCCCCTCTGTACTGGATCATTCCCATAAGCACACAGATGAGTAATATTAAGTCACATTTTTTAAATATTTAAATTTTCAGAAACTCACATTTCTAAAAACAAGGAAAAACAAAAAAACCATCCTGGACGCCATCCTTTTCTAAGTTCACCTTGATTTCCTACACTCTGCTTTGTAGCACAGCTCCTTGGAAAAGTTTGTTGCCACTTTCTCCTCCTACTCTTTCATACCTACTCCAGTTTGGTTTTCATCCCCACGTCTATATGGAAACATTTTGTCATTGACCTTCACATTGTAAATTTCAGCCAGTGATTCTCAGTAGTCTTTCAACCTTCAGCCTCCTGGCAGGATTTGTCACTGTTGTTTGGAACACTTGTCTTTTTTTACTTGGCCCTTGAGCACAGCTCTTGTTTTCTCCCACTACTTCACTGGTCTCTTTCTTGTCTCTTTTGTTACTGTTTCCTCTTTTCTTCAGCTGTCAAACAATGGAGTATTTAATGGCTCAGACCTAGGTCATCTTCATGTCTTTTTTATGTTTACTAACGACCTGGAAGAAACTGATGATTTCAAATTTAAATGGCCAACACTTACTTTTCCCCTGAACTCCCAACACGTATACCCAACATTCATCTTCACTTGCATGTCTATTAGACATATTACAGTTTACACAAATGGAAACAGTTCCTAGATTTCTCCAAGCCCCCAGCAACTCCAGCCTTTATCCCCACGTGGTATATGGCTGTCTGTTGCTCAGGCAAAAACTTTGGAGTCATCCTTGGCTTCTCTTTCATCAACACCTGATCCATCAGAGAATGCTGCTGTCTCCACCTTTGCAGCGTGTCTAGAAGGTACCCCCTCTCATAACCTCCTGGGCTACCTTGTTCAAGCTGCCATTTTCTCTCCTGAACTCTGGCAGAGCCTGCTAACTAGTCTCTGCGACTCTGTTTCTTAGAGGCTGTTTCTTCAAACAGACTAACCCCTTTGAAATATATATAAGTATCACTTGTCTCAAAACCTTCCCATAGCTTAAACCTGAATCTGAGCACAATTGCTTTCCTTACTCCCTCTGTCTTTCTGACTCGTCTGTCACCACTCTCTCCCCTGCTCACTTAGCTGGCTCCAGCTTCAGATACTCCAAATAAACTCTTTGCTGTTTCTTGTAGATGCTAAACACATACTTGTTTCAGGGTCTTTGCATTTACTTTTCCGTCAGCCCCAGATGCTCCTCTCCCAGGTAGACATGTGAGACAGTCCTCGTTTCCTTCAGGTCTCTGCTCACATCTCACTTTGTTAGTCATGACTATCCTATATAAAATAGCACAAACAAACCTATCAATCTCCCACATCATTCTATTGCTTTTATCATGCTCATTTTACTTTATAGACCTTATCACCATCCCCACTAGAAAGGCAGCTTCATGAGACAGGGACTTAGTATCTAGTCCAGTGCTTGAGACATAGGAAATTTTCAGTGGTATTTTATACACCATGACAGTGTTAGTTCCTAGCAATTCATTAATATTTTATGAATATATTATGAATGCTAACATTTTCATTTCATTTATAAATGTAGCATGGCAACTAATTACTATAAAATTTCCTGTGACGTAACTTTTGAATTATATATAAATTGAACCAATTTAGTAGAATGAAATAACATAAATCCTTTTGTTTGATTTTTATCCTAGGTATGAATTAATACAGAAGGGATTAACTGAACTTAGAGGTGTTGGGACTGTTCCAGATGTCTACACCCAGGTTATGCATTTAGAAAATGAGAATAAACATTTAAAGAAAGACTTGAAGCACTATAAACAGGCAGCTGAGTATGTTATTTTTTAATGGTATTTTTTTTCTTTTTCTTTTGGTGTTGAATGAAGCTGATATGTGTAATGTACAAGGGCTTTAATTTTGGAGAATTAAGTTATATTTAAGTTCTAATTGTAAAGATACAAAAGACTTCACTAGCAAATTAATTAAACATATAACCACAACCCTCATAACTGTAAGTTGTGGGAGCAGAATGCAGAGTGATGTGTAGGGGATTGGCAATTTGTTATATAACAGCCGCTTCTTTATCTATTTGGTAATCTTTTCATGGTTTAAGAAATGTTCATCTTTGAAGATAAGTTAATGTCTGAAACACTAATGCAGTTATAGAAAACAGAGAAGAAGAGTTAGTTTATTCCTAGCAAAGGAATTTTAGTATTGAAAAATTTCCTCAAAGGAGTGATGTAAACTATGGATATTGGGTGATAACGATATGTATGTTTATCAGTTGTAAAATGGGTAATACTCTGGTGGGGGATGTTGATAATGGGAAAGAATATGCGTGTGTGGGCTTAGGAGGTACATGGAAGATATCTGGACCTTATGGTCACTTTTCTGTGAACCTAAAATTGCTCTAAAAATAAGGTTTATTGAAAAAAAGGAAGGAAGAAAAGATAAACTATCGATAATCTCACCACCCAGGGTCCATCACTGTTACTATTTTGTTGGATATCTTTTTGGACTTTTCTCAAAACTTAGACATGCTGAAGTATAACAGTTTAAATAAAAACTGTTAACAATGGCTTATGTTATATCTTGTAACTTTTCCATTCAGTAATATGTGATATATTTTTATGAAAATAAATTTTATTTTTTCTTTAGAAAAGTTCTTGAAGGGAAACGCATGTTTTCTAAGTTCCTGGTTGAATTTAATTAAATTCAGGGGACAAACTTAACAGTTAGCAGCCAAATCTCTCCAAGATTTTCTTTCTGTCTAAAATTAATGGAAAACATGCACTTTCTGGTTAGCAATTTTGGATAAACAGCCAGTATTATTCTGGCAAGGAAATAGATGAATGTTTTGACTTAGGTGAATCTATTCATCTGAGACAATGTGATGCGGAAACACTGATGTTCAGATGTGGAGAATAGTTCATGCTTTATTCATTCATTTTTATCAAACATCTAAAGAGGGTATTTCTCAAAAATTAGATTAATAGAATTATCATATAAGAACATAATTTTTTTAATATCTTTAAGAAAAAGTTCAATGTAAAGAAACGTTTGAAAAGTTTAATGCAGTTCTATCATCTTTTAAAAGATGACAGAAAAAAGATAATTTGTATGATCATTTATTCAGATATATATGTATTCATATACATGTATATATTCATAGCAGTGTTTTTGCAAGGTTTGAAAATTTTGTATTATTTATATATGTACTATTTAGAATTTTACATTTTGTATAGATGTATATGATAATCCACAAGAATGATGTGTTATGAGAAGCAGTGTTCTCTCTATTCTTGGTTTCCTTTCTCAGGTTATACTGTTTACTGATGCTCACTGTGATTGTGTGTACATTGGACATAGTGAGTTTCTCATGGTGCTGCCTGGAATACTGTTTCAGTTCCTCCTTTGCTTGAGTTTGCTAATTTTGTTTTGAATATGTACATCCTCTTTATGTCATGATTTTGCCCCAGTAACATTAGATAATCATTGTTGATTAGTGGTTGTTTCTTGAATATTACATTTAATGGCAATAAAAAATAAAATGCTATTCATGCAAATTATTAATATTATGTTAAAAGAAGTCATTATTAAAATAGGCATCACTCAAATGAAATGTCTCTTGTTTGTACTTACTAGAATATCAGAATATAGTTTTAATTTCAGTAATTTGTGGTTACATCTCAAATCTAGCTCTTTGAGTATAATTTAAAACCTAAGAAATTAGAAAAGAAAATTATTTGTGTAGTTTAATCTACTTGGTATGGTAAATTTGGAGAGAAGCTCCTGGACCCTTAGTAGATGCTTAATATATATTTGGTTGAGTGGTTTTTAACTGTGGTATGCTTTCACACTACCTTTGGTAAAGTGCATCCTTATAGCCTCATTGTACTGATTAATTCTCACACAATGAAGATGCAATTTTGTTTTGTTTTGTCAATAGTTTTTCCTATTGATAGATGATAATTATCCATACTTAGAGGTGCTTGTGGTATTTCAATACCATATAATATGTACTGATTGAATCAGGGCGTTTAGGATATCCATCACCTCAAACATTTATCCTTTTTTTTGTGTTGGAATCATTTCAAGTCTTTTCTTCCTCTTACTTTGAAATACACACTGTATCGTTGCTGAGTATTGTCACACTGTGCTTATAGGGTCTGCTGTTAACCATTAAAACTTCTTTCTTCTAACTGTATGTTGGTACTCATCTCATTAACCTCCATCTCCTCATGCTCTCCCTTCTCCTCATCCATCCTTCCCAGCCTCTGATATATATTATTCTATTCTATTCTCTATATCCATGAGGTCCAGATTTTTAACTCCCACATATGAGTGAGAACATGTGATTTTTGTCTTTCTGTGCTTTGCTTATTTCATTTAATGTAATGATCTCTAGTTGCACCCATGCTCTTGTGAATGGCAGGACTTCATTCTTTTTTATGGCTGAATAATATACCATTGTGTATATACCATATTTTCTTTTTCTATTGTGTGTAGATGAGGTCTCACTATGATGCCCCAGGTGGCCTTGAACCCCTGGTCTCAACAGTCCTCTTGCCTTGGCCTCCCAGAGTGCTGGGATTATAGGTGTGAGCCACTGTGTGTGGCCCCTATTTTCTTTGTATGTTCAAGCACTGATGCACATTTCGGTTGATTCCTTGTATCACCTATTGTAACAGTGCTGCAATAATGTTTTGTCAAAAGTTCCCCAACTATATCTTTTGTACTACAAGCTTTCCCCCATTGTAATGTTTCATTGCCCAGGTTTTTCAATTGCCTAGGTTTTGACTTGTGAGTGTGTTTTTCCAATAGCAATTAGTGATAAATATAAAGTTTCCTTTATAGAATTTGACCTGATATTTGTCTTTTTAGTATTTGGCTGTTTCTTAATGCAATATTTAATTATAGATGAAAAATACTTTTCTAATAATAATATTTAATGTGCATAAAGAATTGGGTTATAGATATATGTGTTTCTTAATTATACTAGTCGCATTTAATGATGTATTAGGAAAGTTAGATAAATTGTACATTTAAATATAAAATTAATATTTATCTGAGGGGGAGCTTTCATGGAAGGAGTACTGAACTTAAAGTTCAAATACCTAGGTTCCAATATTGTGCCACTTATTAACTCAGTTTACTGAGTTACTCCCAGTTTTCTTATTGTTAAACTGGGGATAATTATGCATAATATTATTAACTTCTAGGGAGTGATGTGATAATTAAATGAGGCAATGTATGTTAAAGAGCTGTATAAATCACAAAGTGCTTTGAAATATCAGCTATTACTATCGATATCTCTAAACGCTTTCATCCCTAGGTTTTTTCATCATCACATTGTTAATAGTTTTTAAATTTGGCAATGATGAAGCATGAAGGAAGAAATAAAAGGGGGAAATATTTCATGCTAAAGTAACATTTGCTATAATTAAATCAAGGAATTGTCTTTTCTCTGTTGTAAGCATTGCCAGTTTTTAACAATAAAGGTAGTCCCTATTAAATAAGAGGTATTTGTACTTGTTACAATATAGATTTTCTTTAAAAATATCAAGTTCAGAAATAGTTGTTGAGAAAATTTCTTTATAAATGTTTTAAGGAGAAAATATACTTATACAAAAAAGATTTATAGCTACTTTGGAAGTAATGATACATAGTGTAAACTGGATAGGAGTGATATGACAGGTTGATATCTTTTGTGAAATAGGAAGACATGACTTTAGTTTTCTATTGAAATGCAGATTAATTGTTATTTTTAATGCAGAGGACAAGAATTTAAATGTTCTCCCCAATATTTACAGAGAATTGGTGGTTGAATGAAGACTAGAAAATGTTATTTAGGATTATAAGTATTGGATATTATTATATCTTCTACAGTTAAGACACTATTTCAGTAACCTTGTTTTACATAGTAGTTGACATGCTGAAAGAGTCACATTGGTCTCAATTCCATAAATAACTCTTGTGGGTTTTATTAATTAGAAAGCTGTTTGCTTGCTCGTGTTCCCCATTTTGACTAACGTTTTGTCTTCGTATACTCTAGGCCAGCGGTTCTCAACCTGTGGCTTGTGACTCCTTTGTAAAAATGAAAATACATCCTAAATATCAGATATTTACATTATGATTCATAACAGTAGCAAGTAGCAGCAAAAATAATTTATGGTTGGGGGTCCACAACATGAGAACTGTATTAAAGGGTGGCGGCATTAAGAGGCATTAGGAAGGTTGAGAACCACTACTCTAGGCAATATAAATAAACTCAATTGGATGGTTTACTCCTAAAAGCCCCAGTGTACTTGTACTTTAACATCCTATATCCTTTAGTCTGGCTTTTGGCTCACTGCTTTTAATTTGGCCTCTTTGGGCACTGAACAACTCTTTGCTGCCAAATTTATCAGTCTTTTTTCCCATTCTGTCTTCTATTTTTCATTCGTGTCCTCCCTCAGGTTCCATGACAATATGCTGTTCTGCCTCTCCTTCTACCATATTGACAGGCTTCTTTTCTCACCTCCACACTGTTGGTATTCTCCAGGTCTATCAGGGTAACCACTGAGTGCATGTGAATATTGACAGATATAACACGTGCACATATGCAGGAAGTGCTGTGAAGAAAAATAACATGGGCAAAGAAGACAGAGATGAGGTGCTATTTCATATGGAGTGATGGGCAGAAACCTTAGATAATCTTGAAAGACTGAAAGAAATGGCCATATGCAAACTTGGGAAAATGGAATTCCATGCAGAGGAAAAAGAGCCTTTGGTGGAGTCAGCTTGGCTTGCTAGAGGATTAGGAAGGAGTCTATAGTGGCTGCATCCCATGGGTTAGGGATAGAGGAATTTGTTAGAAGTTCCCTGAGTATTATGTGAAGCTAACAGTTTTGAACAGAAGCATAACATGAGCTGGATTCTTCATGGAAAATAAACCTGGTAGAGGGACATGATGGAAACAGGGAGAAGGGTATATTATTCACATTTTTGCAGGTTTATTTAGCTGACAACTGCAGAGTAATAATGAAGTCACACAAACTCCATATGGGACAATTAGGTTTTTACTAGGATAGTATCAAACTCTGCATTACTAATCCCACTCACATTTTGGTACAGAACAGATCATTGATCAGATATTATGGCCAAAGTAACACAAACACACAAAACTTTGCCATTTATTACAAAAGAGAATGTAATTAGAACTCAGTTTCCTAAATGGAATAATTTGTTCATTGTTTGGTGCAGTGTCTGATACACAGTAGGTGCTTAATAAAAATTAAATCATTATTCTGTATTAGATCACTCTTTTTTCTTTCACAACTCTTAGACAGTTTGAGATTGTATAAACTTATTTACTTGTTCATTTTCTCAGCAGTCCTGTAAATTTGATGAGACCAAAGATTATGCTTATC
The DNA here is from genome assembly GCA_963575145.1 of Galago senegalensis. Classification (NCBI taxonomy): domain Eukaryota; kingdom Metazoa; phylum Chordata; class Mammalia; order Primates; family Galagidae; genus Galago; species Galago senegalensis. Next base: position 15,739 of record CAUYTI010046313.1, read on the forward strand.
TTACTCATCCCAGCATCCCAGCATAATCAGTATAGTGCCTGATTATATATGTATATGTACACACACACAGACACACACATATATATCTGATAGAATAGCATCACTATTGTCATTGTTATTTTCATCAACATTATTATCAACAGTGATAGCAAAATGGAATAAACAAGAGAGTGGACTTTCTTAGAGAAGTCAAATCATTTATTTATTTACAAATATTAACTTTTTTTATTTTTAATTTTTTTTATTAAATCATAGCTGTATACATTAATGCAATCACAGGGTACAGTGTGGTATTTTCATATACATTTTGAAATACTCTCATCAAACTGGTTAATGTAGCCTTCATGTCATTTTCTTAGTTATTGAGTTAAGACATTCATACTTTGCTTTTAGAAAGATTCACTTGTACCCTTGTAGGATAAACCATAGAGGTGACCCCACCAATCACCCTCCCTCCCCCCTCCCACTCCCTTCCCATATTCTAAGGCTATAATTAGGTTATAACATTCCTATGAAAGCTATAAATTAGTTTCAAAATAGGGCTGTATGTACCTTGGATACTTTTTCTTCCATTCTTGAGATACTTTGCTAAGGAGAACAGTTCCATCCATGT
>CAUYTI010046314.1:0-20065 GCA_963575145.1 Galago senegalensis
CTCCTTTTGGAAAGACGTCTGGAGAACACTTAGAGAACTAAAAATAGACCTGCTATTTGATCCTGCAATTCCTTTATTAGGTATATACCCAGAAGACCAAAAATCACATTACAATAAAGATATTTGTATCAGAATGTTTATTGCAGCCCAATTCATAATTGCTAGGTCATGGAAGAAGCCCAAGTGCCCATCAATCCACGAATGCCCATTCACTTTTCAAGGCTAGCCAGGTGCCTAGAACATCCCTTAAGGGACTCAAGATTTTTTTATTTTTATGCTTGCAGGGCCTGGAAGGCCCCTAAGAGGGATCCCTGCTCTGTCTCAATTGTATGGCAATTTGAACACAGTCTAGACAGTCTCTGTAGTAGGGGTTCCCATACGAGGTAAGCCAACTTGCAATTCGCAACAGAAATGGGCTCAAGTAAAATATGTAAACTAAGATTATATTGCCTCAAGAACATCAAAAGAACCTAAAAGATGACAACTTCACAATGTCAAGGAGGGTGCAGCCATCTGTACACCATAGAGGCTCTCCCATTCTAGGGGACAGGGAATGGCCCATTTGATCTTTGTAAACTCTTTTCGTTCAATATTTTTATACCCTGAATGAATGTTAAACAAATGTCCTGTGCTCCTAGAGAAAGGTGGTTATAGTTCTGAATGTTAGACCTACTGAGCCTAGGCTAAAGAAAAAAAAGTGTCAGGGCTAGGCTATAATAGAAAAATACTAGCCAACTTCTGGCAAGTTCTTGAACTACTTTCAAAAAGAGGAAATGAAATAAGTTCATTCACCCTCAAGATAAATGAGAAGTCCTAATTGATTTCTTGCTTCTAGTTCACTCCCAGTTTCTTGCTTGGCTAACTCCCTGGGAAACGAACCAGGAGGCACCAACTGTCCCTGGACTGACCTTTAAACAATACCAGGTGCAGAAAATACTAAGATTAAAATGTATGGGGGGAATGTATAGAAACTAAGATGTATGGGGGAAAATATTAAAACAAAGATGTATGACGTATGGCTAACTAACCGTGAAATTCTGCTTCTGTACAATGCTTGCTTGCTACCTACCTGGATGCACCTGGACAGCCTGCATTCCAACCAGGATGCAGACCAAGCCTTAAAAACCTAACCCCTTAAGCACTCGGAGCTATTCTCAGAAACCCCTTGTTAGAACACTGAGGCAGTTGCCGGCCAGCTCTTCAATAAAAGAACTCTGCTGTGACTTCCGTTTGTTTCGCAGTGTGGTCTTTGTGGAACTCCTGGGAACAACGAGATCTTACCCGCAAAGATTTTATTTTATATTTAGTAACTCCCCTATGATTATCGAGTGTACCTTCATTACATTTAGTGTAATATCTAAGTATAACTGTAATTTTGGCTCTAATATTTATTAATCCCATTAAAATTTACCAGTTGATACATTATGGACAGTTTTAAAATTCAGAACCTACATTGCAGAGGGCCAACAGCCAAGGAGTACTGCTGTGTAATGTAAATTCCTTTAATATAGTTTAGATTTATAATTGAGTCAAACTGTGGACTTCTGTTTCAGTGTTTTTTTCTTTTGTTCTCTCCCTTCCCTATTTTGTTTTCTGGTCACTGGATATACTTTGGGGAGGAGGGTGTTCATTTTCTCATAAATTTTTTCTGCCAGAAACTCAAATCAGTGTCATGAGGGTGAAGGGCTTCCCAAGGCAAGGGTTGTTTTACAAAGTTTTAAGAACCCCAGGCTTTGGCTCAGCACCCATAGCTCTGTGGTTAGGGTGCTGGCCACATTCACTGGGGTTGGTGGATTCAAACCTAGCCTGGGCCTGCTAAACAACAATGACAACTACAACAAAAAAATAGCCAGGCATTGTGGTGGACACCTGTAGTCCCAGCTACTTGGGATGCTGAGGCAAGAGAATTGCTTAAGCCCAAGAGTTTGAGGTATGTAAGTGGTGATGTCACAGCACTCCACCAAAGGTGACATAGTGAAACTCTGTCTGAAAAAAAAAGAAAAAGAGGGCAGCACCTGTGGCTCAAAAGGGAAGGGCGCTGGCTCCAAATACCAGAGGTAGTGGGTTCAAACCCAGCCCAGGCCAAAAAAAAAAAAAAAAAAGAAAAAGAACCCCAGGTTTCACCAGGTGCAATGACTCCTCCCTATAATCTCAGCACTCTGGGAGGCCAAGGCAGATGGATTGCCTGAGCTCAGGAGTTGGAAACCAGCCTGAGCAAAAGCAAGACCCCATCTCTACTAAAAATAAAAAAAAATCCAGTGTTATGGTGGGTGCCTGTAGTCCCAGCTACTCAGGAGGCTGAGACAAGAGAATTCTTTGAGCCCAAGAATGAGGTTGGTGTGACTACGATGCCCGGCACTCAATCCCAGGTCAACAGAGTGAGACTCTGTCACACAAAAATAAAATTACATTTGAAAAAAACCTAACTTCTTAACTGTAAAAGATTCTCTAATATTGTATAACCTTTAAGTCATTTTCTTTGCATAAATTAAAATAAGAATTCAACTGCATTTTCACATTACCAATTAAAATACAAATTCATTTGTCTTAGGAAGAATAGAGTCTTTTAAATGTCAAAGTTCTCTAACAACATGCATATAAATACTGAACTAAAAATTAAAAATCCAGCTAAGAACTTTAATACATCCATCTTGCATCTTGAAATTCTCTTGCACAAAAGAAACAAATTTTATTTGGTTCCAGAATTTTCTTGTCTTACAACATATCTCACAACTTCTATTTTCAAAGCCAAAGAAACTAAACTTCACCCTTTCATGGGTATTAAAATTTTAAAGTGCTAACAGAAACTAGAGTGAGAAGGTCACTATACTCAAATACATGCAGGAATCCAAAGGAAAGAAATATAAATATTCTCACCAGTGCAACTAAGCAGTCTGCTTCCTGACAATTCAGAAGAAAAAACCCACATTTAAAAGGCTAAACAACGTAAGCTTGGGGGTACACTCTCATCACTGAGATACAATGCCTAGAGTCAGTCAGTTAGTCCTAGATTCAGTTTAAGGTTCTGACCCAAATGAATTTCCAAATTTATCAACCCTGTTATCCAGTCCTGATCTTAACACATTTGCTCAATATGTAAAAATTACACTTTAAATATAGCAATATTGTAGATATAAAACTCAAACCTAATATCTAAAAATAGGCCCAAGAAATCACAATTACAACTTCAGAAAGGGCACCACTCACCTTATCTACACCCCTAAGGGACACATAGGTCCCCAGCTTTCCAGTGCTTGAAGATCCTAAGTACAAAGGGCTCCTCCAAAGGTCAGTGTGAGCAGCTGGGACACCTGCATCTGAGACAGCCTAGGAAGAACCAACTTCATCCCCCATTACTGCCCTAGGCAGGTTCAAGGTTGGCCTTAGCATCAAGGGACTGCTCCAGGTCTCTGCTGACCATTCAAGCAGCTTTGGACCACCATATTTTAAATGAAACAAACCTAGTGTTTGAAGAATTCATCAAAAATCATTCAAACAAGGCTCGGGGCCTGTAGCTCAGCAGCTAGGGTGCCAGCCACATACACCAGAGCTGGCAGGTTTGAACCCAGCCTAGGCCTACCAAACAACAGTGACAACTACAACCAAAAAACAGCTGGGTGTTGTGGCAGGCACCTGTAGTCTCAGCTACTTGGGAGGCTGAGGCAAGAGAATTGCTTAAGCCCAAAAGTTTGAGGTTGCTGTGAGCTGTGACACCTCACTATGTTGAGAGCGACATAGTGAGAATTGTCTCAAAAAAAAAAAAAAAAAAAACATTCAAACCAAGTATTTACATGTAAAGTATGGAAATAAATTGTAAGGAACTTTTCGTGTTCCACAACAAAACCCACAGATATGTATTCCTTTCAGAAAATGAAGATAATGCCAGTTAATTATTATTTCCATGGCAAAAAATGGTTTTCTAAACAATTAATCATATTTTAATACATCTAGGAATTGCAAGTCTAAGCCCTGAAATTCCTTTTGAAATCTCCCAAAATGAAAAGAAAAAAAAAAAAAAAACCAGGCCTCAGAAACTTAGAAGAAGAAAAACGGATAAGAAGAATATTTAACAAGCAGACGTTAATACTAGGATACTTTTTGTTCCCTGAAAATCACCTTTCTCTACTTTTGGAAATATATTGTACTGTCTTTTGAGCTCTACTAACTGAATGCAAGTTACATTTATTGAAATACTGAGACACAAGTAAGCGAATAAATGGTTTCTACTGACAGAGTCAGGGAGGGGCAATGCTGACCTGTAACCATGCTGACACAGATCAGCCAGTAAAGTTTCCAAAGAGGAACCTCATCTCATAGGATCTCAGTACCCAGGAAATATACTGGGAGGAATGACACAAGCATTTTATACCACACACTCCTGGGTTGTTTAGCTCTGCTGTTTTCTTCTCATATATAGGTACCCACAAATAAGCAAAAAAAGAAATCTAAAAGATCTCTGGCTGTGTGTTAAATAAACAATTAAAATACATCTGGGTTTGGTGGTTCATGGCTGTAATCCTAGCACTCTCGGAGTTCAAGACCAGCCTGAGCAAGAGTGAGACACCCCCCACCACCACTACCATCTCTATCTTTTAAAAAGAACAAATAAAATTTAAAAAAATTTAAAAATACAATAAATAAAAAATAATAAATTAAAATATGGAAAACCTCCACTTAACATTGTTGATAGGTTCTAGGATACTTGTGACTTTAAGCAAAATGATGCAAAAGGAAACCAAAGGTTTGGGGGGGGGGTTTCCCCTCAACATATACAGAAAGGATATTATCCAATGACCTTCTGAATGCATCATTTGAATAAAGTCACATTTTCCAAGAACTTATCAACATAAAGTGAGGGCGTATTGTAGCATGATCCTGTATTGGAGAGGAACTGGCATTTGAGAATTCAGGAGAGATCTGGAAATTTAGGGATTTAAGGTCAGCCCTTAGAAGAGCTAGGCTGGGGGACACAGCTATGGATTTGAGATTTTGCTTCATGTATAAACCTAGGGAGAAAATGGGGCAAGGGAGTTGGGAACTCCTCAGACCACAGCCCCACTCACACACAAGCCCACATACCAGTTGGGACCCTCCCCGATGACCCTCCTGCCGTCATCACACAATCTGGGGACATGCAGGCCTGCAGCTACCAAGATGCCCAGAGAGGGCTCCAAGGCCCACTCCGAGATCGCCAGGCGGGGACAGGACAGAACAGGACATCCAGAGACTGGAGGTACCGAGGGACGAACTGCGCCAGCAGCAACTCAGTCCACCGACTGCGGAGTGGACAAGGCCTGGGTCCTGCCACAGCTGGTTCTGGCCGGTTCCAACCTGCCTTCATTCCCCACAGCTGGTTGACCCCAGGCCCCACAGAGTTCCCACTGTTTGGCTTTCTGGGTGTCCCAGCATTATCCTATGTGTCTTACAACACACAAGTTGTTGCTGTGACAAATGAAGCCTCTGAAAAGCAGGGACCATGCTCCACCACGAAAAAGGTTTGAAAGGACAAGCATCTGGGCATCAGAAGTGTTGCAGCAACCCAAATCCCCCCAAAGTAAGCTGATTGGACATTTTCCCACAGTAACCTGATTGGGCACTTCCCATCCTCAGGCCCCAGTGTTCCTGCTCCCCCGCGGCCTCCGCAACGGAAGGTTTCAAACATGCTGGAGTGGAGTCACAAGGAACTAGTGAGTTGGTAGTATGGCCAAGGTTTCCTCGTATCTTATCTTTCAGTATGTTCATTTTCAGCCAAAATAAAAACATACCAACAAAGGAAAAGAATTATTAAATACACAGGAAAATTAGAATTATATGTCAGCAATATTCTACAAAGGAATTGTTGGTAGGCCTAAAGCCAGAACACACAAACCTTCCCCTCAAGCCCCTCAGCCCCTGAGCCTCAAAGGAAGGACATACTCCCAGAAAGTCACCTGATTGGTCAAATTTCAATATCTCATTTGCATGAGAGGGTGCGTGTAGGCTTAGAGATGGCAGGATGCTGCTGACTGGTCAATTTTCAATGTCTAATTTGCACTGATGGGGAGCAATCAAATTCTCAGCACTTCTTTTCCTGCCCACCAAAGACGCTACAAAAGCAACAGTTTCTCAGCCCTAAAGTGCAGATGCCATCTTAGGCTGTGCCCAGCATTAAACCCGGCCTTCAACGTCTTTCGCTGGTCTTTTCTTGTAAGTACCTGCCACAGACCTTTCAGGAATCAAGGAAGGAAAGGAAACATCTGAAGTAGTTCATTTAAGCAGCTTGCTGCATCTACAGTTCACAAGGAAACCCCCCCATTCAGAGGTTAAACATATTCTCAAGGTTGGGAATTAGACTCTGTTGAAATGCAGCCCCAGAATTGATCAGTCTGAGATGATAAGCAAGACAACCTGAGAAACAAACACTGTGAGCTCAACATGCTTTACTGTTCCCTCTTCAGCATGGGGAAATGCTCTCTCCTTCAAGACCTTTATTTTCACTAACTGGAAACTCACCTAGAGTCAGTTTAAGCTTCTGGCCTATATAAACGGTCAAACTCATAAGCCCTTTCTCCAGGAGACAACATAAATGAGTCTTTCTCAGAGTATAAGCTTTGCAGATTTCCTTTGTATAAATAAATTAGTCTGACTGCAACAACTCTATCCATGTCAAAACCCAAACACTGTCCTTAAAAAGGCCCAAGTTTCAGAAACACACCCTCAATGGCATCTGCATGTAGGTCCCCAGCTGTCCAGGGCTCTGAGGTTTCTCAAGAGTCCACACTCCTGCCATGTCTGTCCTGAGCAGCTGAAGACCCCTATAGGGATGGCTGTGCCAGGGAAGTCCAAGGGTAGCTCCATATGCCTCCCTTTGCAGCCTCCAGACTGGCCTCAGCTTGGAGCCACTGGCCTCAGACCTCCATTCACTCGCTCACACCAACATTGACAATTTAGTCAAACATCCTCAGTCCTACTGTTTAAATAAGAAACCAGCAAAGTCTGTGCTTTCCTTCGGTGTCTATAAATAAGGCAGAGGAGAAAAATGCTATAATACTTTATATGACTTAAAAACCTGGAAGATAATTATTCCAATGAGAAAACAAAAATGCTACCACACTATTAATTTCCCATTAACAAATTATTAGGTAAAACAAATAATCAAATTTGAACTTTTTTTTTTTCCATTTCATTTGTTCACTGCCCTTCATCAGTTGAGGGTTGTCACTAGGTGCTCTGTGCCTGGGTATATACATGTCCTATTCACCTATTTGAAACCATCTCATAGCTGAAACCCCCACAATGGTGCACCTAATCCATTTCTGCAGCTAACTCCTAAAATTGTGTAAATAGCTTTTGCTTGCAAGATGTCTAACTGGCCCTCAGTTAAATCCACCTCTGGCTCTCTCAAGTCCCTCAAATTATTCATTTGTAACTGTCTTCCAGAACAGGCAGTGATATGTTGGGTTAAGTACCTCATCCACTTTGTTTCTATTCTTGTTAAACTGTTACCTGGTCCTTGAGGGTACACACAAGATTTTTTTTTTTTAAGACAGAGTCTCAAGCTGTCACCCTGGATAGACTGCCTGGCATCACAGCTCACAGCAACCTCCAACTCTTGGGCTTAAGTGATTCTCTTGCCTCACCCTCCCAAGTAGCTGGGACTACAGGTGCCCACCACAACACCCAGCTATTTTTTGGTTGCAGTTGTCATTGTTGCTCAACAGACCCAGGCTGGGTTTGAACCCACCACCCTAGGTGTATGTGGCTGGCGCCCTTGCAGACTGAACTATAGGTGCTGCCCACACAACTTATTTTATTTTGAGACAGAGCCTCAAGCTATCACCCTGGGTAGAGTGCCGTGGCATTACAGCTCACAGCAACCTCCAACTCCTGGGCGCAAGTGATTCTCCTGCCTCCACCTTCGAAGTAGCTGGGACTATAGGCACCTGCCACGATGCTCGGCTATTTTTTGTTTGCAGCCGTCATTGTTGTTTGGCGGGCCTGGGCTGGATTCGAACCCGCTAGCTCAGGTGTATGTGGCTGATGCCTTAACCACTTGAACCACAGGCACCGAGCCGCACACTACTTATTTTAAACTGATCATGACCTGCTGTAAACCTTGGAAGTCTCAAATCAACCTTGAAAAAGCTACACCTTAGACAGGATGTGTAGATGCTAATGCTGCCCTCACTATAAGAGAAAGCTTCACTGGCTTTCTTTTTTCTGGAATATAGCTTAAAAGCAATTTTTTGGAGAACTTTTATGGTGGAATATGTTTGATATAAGATAGGAGTAATGGCTATCTTATGTGAGAAGAATGATATGTTCTGAGGTGACAGTTGAAGTTAAACCTGGAATAATGTATTAGTATAAAAAGTTAGACCAAAGAATTATGGAACTATGGCAAGACAGAAGTATAAGGAATGTCTCCCCAACTACATAATAATTGCATTGGTGTAATCTCACTTTTATAGGTATTTTGAAACTCAGGAATACATCAAAGGATTGCAACTTACAGGTAAAGAATTAAAGGATTAAGTGTAGTTAATTGACTGGATTTCCAACTCTTAGCAGTTATTACTTACCCAAACCTTATGCCAAGGTGGAGGCAGGAAGTTGTTCATGCATATTATGAAAGCCACCATGGGCAAAAAGAACCCCATTTTCAAATCTTGGGGATTCATATCAGCTTGCTAATTGCTCCTTTTGAATACAGAAGTTTAGACAAAAAGGTGAGTGCATTTATTGCATCTAAAACCCACTGATGCAAGCCCTTCAACTCCAGCTAACATTACTCCAGCATATAGCAAAGGCTAGTGCCTTTCCTACCTCTTCATTTTTCTTTTTCCCTGTTTTGGGGAGGCAGACATTGAAGAGTAGATTATTTAAAAGCAAACACATATATACAGGAAATAAAAATATCATTGAAGGCTCAGCGCCTGTGGCTCAAGTGGCTAAGGTGCCAGCCACATACACCTAAGGTGGTGGGTTAGAATCCAGCCCTGGCCTGCCAAACAACAATGATGGCTGCAACCAAAAAAAATAGCCAGGTGTTTTAGTGGGTGCCTGTGGTCCCAGCTACTTGGGAGGCAGAGGCAGGAGACTCGCTTGTGCCCAGGAGTTGGAGGTTGTGGTGAGTTGTGATGCCACGGCTCTCTACCTAAAGGGACAGCTTGAGGCTCTGTCTCAAAAAAATAAAAAAATAATAAAATATCATTGAATATGCTTAAGGAAACGTGCAGGCTCAAGAAAGACTTTAAAAGCCCTAAAATTTATAACTTAGGGTGATCCTCGCCACAGAAACAGCTGACAATGATTCAAAAACAGAAAAGAAAAAAAGCAACCCTTATGAAATGGGGGACATTCTGATTCCATAGTTGCCATAATATTAGATTCCAATGTCCAGTTTTTAACAAAAAAAAATCATAAGGCTTACAATGAAACAGAAAAGCACAGTTCATTGAAAGGGGAGAAAGCAAAAGATTTGATGGAGGATCTACTGCACAAAGTCTTCAAAACAACTATGTTACACATAATTAAAGAAAGATGGGCAGATGGATTGCTTGAGCTCAGGAGTTTGAGACCAGCCTAAGCAAGAGTGAGACCTCCATCTCTAAAAATGGCCTGTCATTGTGGTGAGCACCTGGCAGGTTAGTTGGGAGGCTGAGGCAAGAGGATCACTTTAGTCTAAGAGTTTGAGGGTACTTTGAGCTATGACACCACAGCACTCTATCAAGGACAACAAAGTGAGACTCTGTCTCAACAACAACAAGAAAAGGAAGAAAGTGAAGGAAATGATGTGTGAACAAAATAAAATATCAATACAGATAACCTGAAACCAAAAACAATTCTGGAATTGATATATACAACAAATTTATTAAAGGTACATTTGAGTAAGGCTTACAATGAAACAGAAAAAAAAATCATAAGGCTTACAATGAAACAGAAAAGTACAGCCCAATGACAGGGGAAACAATGACCTGAAAAGAGATTCAGTGACCTGAACATAGGAAAATTTTTTTAACCAACAGAAGGAAAACAAAAGTGGACAGGGCTCAAAGGACCCATGTGACATCATCACTTAGGCCTACATACTCAGTTTGGAACTTCCAGCAGGAGAAGAGAGAGTGCAAGAGGAAGCTCGAACTCCTGAGCTCAAAAATATTTGAAGAAATAATGCCTGAAAACTCTTCAAATTTAATAAAAGACATTTAAGGGTGGCACCTGTGGCTCAGTGAGTAGGGTGCTGGCCCCATACACTGAGGGTGGCAGGTTCAAACCCAGCGACTGCCAAACTGCAACAACAGTAACCAAAAAAAATAGCCAGGCATCGTGGCAGGTGCCTGTAGTCCCAGCTTCTTGGGAGGCTGAAGCAAGAGAATTGCCGAAGCCCAAGAGCTGGAGGTTGCTGTGAGCTGTGATGCCACAGCACTCTATGGAGGGCAACAAAGTGAGACTCTTGTCTCTTAAAAAATAAATAAATAAAAAGACATTTAAGAAACTCAACAAAGTCCAATGAGGATGAATTCAAACTCAAAGTGAGACTGAACTGAAACTGGAACTTGTTTTCTACATGATTTAAAAGACGAAAATGTTTTTTAAGAATTAACTAAAAACTAGTATTGTAACTTTGGTTTGCCACTCCACTTTTGTTGTTTACATAATTTAAAAGACTAATACATTATTAGTTTATGTTTTTGAACCCACAATATATAAAAATGTAATGCTATGACATCAAAAGCTAAATTCGAATGGGATGGAGAAATAAAAGAGCAGAATATTTGTGTTATGGAAACTAAACTGGCATAAGTTCCAATTACTGTTATAAATTTAGGATGGTAAATACTATGTATATCTTCATCATATTACATATGTAATACATTGTAATTACATATGTAATTGCATTATGTAATACATAATACATTATAGAACACACATACAAAAGGAAATGAGAAAAGTATATAAACTTTTCCCTACAAAAAAACACACAACTAAACATGAGAGTAATGCAGAAAAAAGGTGACTGAAGTCACTTTAAATCACTTTAAATATAAATGGATTATACCCTTCAACCAAAAGACAGAGACTGTACTTTGAAACCGCAAACATTAGGGTTTTCCCTGATTTTTATTAAGTATCAGACAAAGTCATCTAGCAAAATTCCAAATCCCAAAGGAAGTCCTTTTGAGTAGAGTACCCTCTTACTGATATTCCTGAGTCATTTATGATTTGTGGTTGTTCTATTACTCTAAGTTATAATTTTTACCACAGGTGTGATTCTGATGGTTTTCATCAAGAAGACAATGAAACCATCATGATTTACATTTTCAGTGCTATTAGGGCATGAGGAAATGGTTTTATTGAAAAAAAAAACTACATTAAGAATAAAAAATAAGGCTCAGCACCTGAGGCTCAAGTGGCTAAGGTGCCAGCCACATACACCTAAGGTGGCAGGTTCGAATCCAGCCCGGACCCGCCAAACAACAATGATGGCTGCAACCAAAAAATAGCCGGGTGTTGTAGCAGGCACCTGTGGTCCCAGCTACTTGGGAGGCAGATGCAGGAGACTCGCTTGAGCCCAGGAGTTGGAGGTTGCTGTGAGCTGTGAAGCCACGGCACTCTACCTAGGGGGATAGCTTGAGGCTCTGTCTCAAAAAAAAAAAAAAAGAATAAAAAATAAGGCAATGCCTGTGGCTAAAGGAGCAGGGCACTGGCCCTCATATATCAGAGGTGGAGGGTTCTGGGTTTGAACCCTCCAGTTTTTGGCTCCAGCCAAAAACTGCAAAAAAATAAAAATAAATAAAAATTTTCCTGAGGGGGGAAATACTTGATTTTGTATGTACATGATAATACTGACTCAGAATAATAATGATCAACTTGACAAAAGTCACAAACTTAATTTGAAAATCCATAGTCATAATGGAATGTTTTAATATATTCTCACAGGAATGGAAAAAGATAATGATAGTATATACATTATTTTAAAACATGAAATATTTTAAAGAAACATCTACAGAAGCTTTTAACAAAAACATGCACATCATTTTTAATCACACACGGTGAAAAAGACTTTAAAATATACTGAGAAATTACGTTCAACTGTAATAGGAAACACTGAAAATCTGCTTAATATGAGAAAGGGGCTTATTCTTACTCTATAGGAATGAATCAGTGCAGTCAATGCTCAACACAGTAGAAAAACAAACTCCCATGTAGTTCTTTGAGACTGTACCATTGTAGCTGTTATGGTGGAATCAGAAACATAGTCACTGGCTATATTAAAAAAGAAAAAAAGGTGCTTACTAAATAAATTGATAGATAATTTCAACCTAGAGATGAGGTGAGTTAGAGTATCAGGAAATACTCTTCATCTTGAGAATCTAAATTAATTGCCTGGTGGACATATTGGAGTTTGTAGAAAAATTCAAATCACAATGGATCTTTGAGAACTGTGGACACCTCTGTGGAAAACTATATCTCTGAAAACTTGGCAATAAAGCAGTTAGTGGTGGCTCTAAGAATACTCTTGACTGGCAGGGCAAAGTATCAGGAAAACTGGGTAGAAGCTGGTGTCCCTGACACTTTGCATCCTTCTGTGGCTACAAAACCTGGCAAATGCCTTCTTCTCTTCTGCCTTCCATATGTGCTATAAGTAGGCTACTAATAAATTATAACATGGAACCCTAAAAGGATGTTTTGTAGAAAATATGTCACTTAACCAGTTTGATGAAAATATTTCAAATTGTATATAAAACCAGCACTTTGTACCCATGATTGCATTAATATACACAGCTATGACTTAATAACAAAATAAAAATTAAATAAAAATATATGTCACATTATCCATATTAACTTAACACAATCCAGGAAAACCATTTCCTTCTATTGATTATATTGTTTTGTTTTATCACAGGTTTCTCATCTTAATCCAAAGTCTATTATCTAAATCACAGCCAGAAAAGAATGACACATAGCATGGCAGTGCCCGTAGCATGGGTAGGGCACCGACCACATACACCAAGGCTGACAGGTTCAAACCCAGCCTGGGCCAGCTAAAAAAAACAATGACAGCTGCAACAACAAAAAAAATAGCAGGGCATTGTGGCAGTTGCCTGTAGACCCAGCTACTTGGGAGGCTGAAGCAAGAGAATCTCTTGAGCCCAAAAGTTTGAGGATGCTGTGAGCTGTGAAGCCATGACACTCTACCAAGGGTGACATAGTGAGACTCTGTCTCAAAGAAAAAAAAAAAAAAGAAAAGAGAATGACACATAGCGAAGAGCAAAAATAAAAAAAAATAACAATAAGTCAAATGAGAGTATACTTTATAAGCTTAGCATACTCACAAAGTTATTGTGACTAATTTTTAGCATGGAAAACAGAATAAGACTCCTCTGTCCTCCCTCCCAAAAGAAGGGATAGATGAAAGAAAGATGATACACACACACACACACACATATATATGTGTGTGTGTGTGTATGTGTGTATAAAATGGGTAAGGGATACCTAGTACATGCCATACAAGGCTAGTAGACTAGTAGGCAAAATCCCCCTAATTAACAAATTGTCATTTTTCAATGGTCCATTACTCATAGAACAATAAAAATGTTTAAATTAAAACTACTTCCATACTAAAAATATACTTCCAATTCATTCATGAAACCAACAGATAAAGAACAATAAAGTTGGCAGCACCTGTGGCTAAAAGGAGTAGAACATGGGCCACATATGCTGGAGGTGGCAGGTTCAAACCCAGCCCCAGCCAGAAACTGAAAAAAAAAAAAAAAAAGAACAATAAAGTTTTGTGACTAATTTAACGTAAAAACACTAAATTTTTTTTAGTATTAATTTTTTTCAGAGGAGTATCTTATGAGCATTTGTTAAAATTAAACTCATGTACTATTGCCTTAACCAAGGCATACAAAATTATCTCACCTCAATGTTTGTTCATCACTGAAAGTAATAAATAGAAATCCATAGTCCAGAAACATATTTTCAGAATGAGTAACTGATAAAAGACAATACGTGTATAATCTTTATAATTCTTTTTTATATTGAGAATTTTCTGGAACAACATACATGAATTAATTTGTATCATGCTTTCCCATAATATCTACATTTACGGGATCCCTCTATAGTGGGAGTTTCTACATGAGTTTGAAGTTTCACATGAGAGGGAGTATCTTGTGAACATTTGTCAAAATTGTAAACATTGTTATTTCTTACTTTTATGGGATTTCTATTCAATGTGCATTCTTTCACATTTTTTGTAAGGATGTGGACCCACTAAAGGCTTTCTCACACTGCTAATATTCAAGAAGTTGTGCTCCACCATGAATCTGTTCATTTCCAAATAAACTGAGACAAAGTTTTTGCCCACATTCTTTACACATACAGGGTTTTTCTCCAGTGTGCCTTCACATGCTACCTGAAAGGTTATGTGACCACTGAAGGCTTCCCCATATTGCTTACATTCATAAGGTTTCTGTCCACTATGAGTTCTTTCTGGTATTTACACCTAGAGAGTTAACCATGTTTGATATTCACAGGTTCTCTCTGTGGGGTGAGTCCTTTTGTGTCTTCAAAAAGTAATGAGACAATTAAGCTTTCCCATGTTGCTTGTATGGTAAGGGTTACTACCCAGTATGAGTTTTTTCATGTATTCGGAAGGAGCGGGAACACTTGAAGGCTTTCCCACATTGCTGACATTCATAAGGTTTCTCTCCAGTGTGAGTCCTTTCATGGATTCGAAAGGAACGGGAGCAACTGAAAGCTTTATCACATTGCTGGCATTCATAGGGTTTCTCTCCACTGTGAGTCCTTTCATGCATTCGAACAGAACTGGAACAGCTGAAGGCCTTACCACATTGTTTACATTCATAAGGCTTCTCTCCAGTGTGAGTCCTTTCATGTATTCGAATAGAGCTAGAACAACTGAAGGCCTTACCACATTGTTTACATTCATAAGGCTTCTCTCCAGTGTGGGTTCTTTCATGCATTCGAAAGGAACTAGAGCAACTGAAGGCCTTTCCACACTGTTTACATTCATAGGGTTTCTCCCCAGTGTGAGTTCTTTCATGCATTCTAAATGAACTAGAAAAACTGAAAGCTTTACCACACTGTTTACATTCATAGGGTTTCTCCCCTGTGTGAATTCGTTCATGCATCCGAAAGGAACTAGAACAACTGAAGGCCTTACCACATTGTTTACATTCATAGGGTTTCTCCCCAGTGTGAGTCCTTTCATGTATCCGAACTGAACTGGAACAACTGAAAGCTTTACCACATTGTTTACATTCATGGGGTTTCTCTCCAGTATGAGTCCTTTCATGCATTCTAAAGGAACTAGAACAACTGAAAGCTTTACCACATTGTTTACATTCATAGGGTTTCTCCCCAGTGTGAGTTCTTTCATGAATTTGAAATGAACTGGGACAATCAAAGGCTTTCCCACATTCCTTACATTTATATGGTCCATTTCCTGTGTGCATTATCATGTGTCTTCGAAAGCTAGGAAGAGAAATAAATGCCTTTCCACATTCCTTACAATCATAGGGTTTCTCTCCCGTATGAATTCTTTCATGTTTTCGAAAGGAACTGGGAAAACTGAAAGCTTTTCCACATTTTCTACACTTATAGGGTTTTTCCCCAGTGTGAATCCTTTCATGACTTCGAAAGGATGTGGGACAACTGAGAGCTTTACCACACTGCTTGCACTGATATGGCTTTTCCCCAGTGTGTGTCCTTTCATGTATTTGGAAAGTTTGGTAATATGTGAAAGCTTTTCCACATTGTTTACATTCATAGGGTTTCTCTCCAGAATGAGTTCTTTCATGGTTTCGGAATGAACTGGGATGACTGAAGGTCTTTCCACATTCTTTGCATTTATAAGGCTTCTCTCCTGTGTGCATCCTCATGTGTCCTCTAAAGGTCGTATGATAAATGAAGGCTTTCCCACATTCCTTGCATTCATAGGGTTTCTCTCCAGTATGCGTTCTTTCATGTATTTGAAAGGAACTGGGCCAACTGAAAGCTTTACCACATTGTTTACATTTATAGGGTTTCTCTCCAGTATGAGTTCTTTCATGGATTCGAAATGAACTTCGAAAGCTGAATCTTTTCCCACATTCCTTACATTCATATGACTTCTCTGCATATTTGTGATATCCATATGGTCTGTGTTCAATATGAGATCTCATGTGCCTATTAAGAGATGAATGACACATATAGACTTTTCCACACACACTGCATTCATATGGTTTTACTCCAGTAAGAGTTCTCTTTTTCAGTTTAAGATTCGTAGTTTGACTGAAGTTTTCTCCAAATGGACTACCTTCTTTTCTTTCACAGAATCTCTCTACTATATAACTTCTGTAAAAAAAAAAAAAAAAAAAAAAGCACAAAATTACATAATTGCATTTTTATTAAGAATTTTATGAGTAATGACTATTAAAGATTTCCCAATCATTAATTGGGAAAGTACATGTAATTAATGTTTAAGTATATATAATCAATGTTTTGGAAGATGACCACAGCAATTATTAAACAGTGAAATCTGTAACATGAAATTTCTAATTATTGTTTTCAGACGAGCTATTATTCAAATATTGAACATCTGTGTCATGTTTAAGAAAACTTTTTTGATAAAAATTTTCTAAAAATAAACAAATATAAAACTGTGCTTAATTGTTTGTTTACTTTGTTTTTAAATTTTAATGACACACTAAGATTCTCTTATGAGACAGTACTTTTTTTCTAAGTATAACTCACCTTAGATTTCTCCCCTGGTTTTTGTACTGATCTTCAATGTTCTGATGATCCCATTTTTTCCCTAAAATGCAGACCACAAAAATTATTGTAAATTATTAGAAATTACAGAAGAATTATTAAATGCTAGGTCCATGCTGAGCTGCTATTATGTCTGATTTATTAATGAAAGCATTGCCTTTCCACATCTCAAATCTTGAAACCTTACTGATGAGCAAGAAATACTTATTTTCTAATTGACTAAGCAAGGAAATAATTCATTCTTACCTATAGAGGCCAAGTTTATGAAGGTTTCCTGCATCACATCTCTGTAGAGTTTCTTCTGATGATGATCCAGCAGAGCCCACTCCTCCTGGGTGAAGTTCACAGCCACATCCTCAAATGCCACTGAGTCCTAAAACATCCCACATATGTGTACAGGAGAATGGGTGAGACTAACAGCACCGGGGACATATAACCTATTCATTAAAAGTTCACATATGATTCTGTTGTATCCAAACATTTGGTTTCTATCTTGGTCATCAGTAGTCTGAATCTCTACCCATACTCACTTGCTCATAACACATCATAAATATGTAGAAATTACTTCTACATTTTTACTATAATCACTTCAAGTCTTATTGCTCTCCAATGACAATGCTATACAAATGAAACAAATATTTTCATTTTAAGTCCAGCAATTCTTTGTAAGAAAAGTGCTTCTATCTCCTGCCTCATAATGTATCATATTAATCACCACCCCATGAAATAGTCAAACCTGTATAAGGTTTAAATGAAGAACTTTAATTTTTTTTCCTTTCTCTATGATTACACACGAAAGGCCAAGAGGCCTGTGGAAATCCACCTTGTATCAATATCCAATTGGCAATGTTGTCCTGAAGTACTGTAGGCTTTTAGAATTAGCAGGATCCAACTGACTAAATGAAATACTCTTTAAGAGAAGTATTTTTGAGTATTTTTTAAAGTGGTTTTTTTCTTCAACTTTTATTTATTTATTTATTTGCTGGTTTTGGCCTGGGCTGGGTTTGAACCTGCCACCTCCAGCATATGGGACTGGCGCCCTACCCTTTTGAGCCACAGGTGCCGCCCCTAAAAGAAGTATTAATATGAACTTGTTTGTGTATTATTTAATACACACTCAGTGTTTCTTTTTTCTCCCTGTTCCATTTGATGGGGGCTAGGAGGTTACTGAAATGTATGTATATAGGCAGAATACAGATCTTCACAAAATCACTACATTTACAAACATCCAGGCAGGTTCTATCAATTTTTAGCACTCCTAGGATTGAGCTATGATACCAGAACAGCTCCTTCCCACAAAACATTAACAGTACTCTCTAAGCCTTGATGACTTTGAGGAACAGTTTAGGAATTACAATTTACAAGGGAGTTCACTGAAGTCCACAGTGGCTCCATGATTTGTCCCATGGTTACAAAATATACAAAGCATTCATTAGTGCTGCCCTCCAAAAGAACATGAAATCCCCTTTCTCCAGTTTCAGAAAGAAGTAATTCTCAAACAGCCACCCCAGAGGCTGTCCATCCATTGTCTCTCATTTTGAGCTCCATGAGGTTCACAGTAGCATGAGATCCCAACACCTGAGCATAGGAACCCCTGAGATACATAAATCCTCTTTTTGATGGCCTCCGAAAAAGATCATTAACTATTGATGTCCATTTACAGGGGACAGAGGTAAGCTTCTGAACAGCAATGCTGAAATTACAATTTACTTATTTGGTAAAGTAAAAGTAAAAGCAGAATACCCATACATCTCTTGTTGGTGGGTTCAGGGAATATAATGAGCTTTTCAGGTTATTCCTCACATAACTAATCTGTGTCACTTACTCAAAGAAAGTCCTACGACCTTGTGTACAGAAAGAAGTTTAACATTAGTAAGCCTAAGACTGCTTATCCTTAGAAATGCCTGCTCACAAGTTTGTCCTTCAGTGGTATCTGGGAAGTGAGAATTTAGGAGGGACCTCACAAACTTAGTGACAAGAGTGATTTATGGTGCCTAAAGTATTTACACAAATAATACAGGATATACTGCAAGGTTATTCTCCTTCTTAGAGCCCAGATTGCTTGTACATGCCAGAAGTTTCCTCTTTGATCAGTCTCCAAAGAGCACTGTGAGCAATGAGTCCATAATGAACTTCCCTGGTTAATGAAATATCTATCACATGTTGTTATAACTTTTTGCTTGGGGAATTGAACCCATTCCATGTGATTACATCAGGACAGGAGATCTGGTAGTTTGCTCTGCTTTCTTCCAGAAGAAAAAAAAAAAAACTAAATAAGCCTGAAGAAAAGGCCAGGTACATAGGCTCATGCCTTTAATTTTAGCACTTTTGGAGGCCAAGGTGAGAGATCACTTGAGGCCTGGAGTTTGAGACCAGCCTGGATAAGATAGTGAGACTTCATCTCTACAAAGACAGAAAATTAAGCTGGGTGCCCAGGAGGCTGAGGTGGGAGGACTGCTTGAGCCCAAAGTAAGAGTATTGTAATATATACAATATTTAACCTTTCTGTAACTGTTAATCATCACCTGCAGAGGTTGGACACCTGCCACCCAAGGTTTAGTTCAGATGTCCAGCCTGATTACACTACATACTGGCCTCCGAGGTGTCTCAGGAGGACTGGGCAGACCTCTCAGGCAGCTCTGTTTAGTAACAGTGGAATACACTGAAAGAGCTGCACATTTCAGACCTTACAAAAGAAATCTGTAGAGAACCCTGAAGACAACAGGGAGGACAAGAAAAAATACCAGGGGATATTTTAGCTGTTGATAGCTACAGCTAAAATAAATAGTAATAACAATTTACTATTTATTTAAACTCTGGAAGGATAAACCTAAAACCTCAAACTAACGACTTATTTATCTCAGTTCCTTTTTTCAAGTCTAGCTTACAGGAAAAAGATTACAAAGCATACTAAAAGGCTTTTAAAATACAGTTTGAAGGGACAGGGAAAGCAAAAGAACCAGATTCAGACTCAGCGCCTGCAGCCCAAACAGCTAAGGCACCAGCCACATACACCAGAGCTGGCGGGTTCAAACCTGGCCTGGGCCAGCTAAACAATGACAACTGCAACAAAAAAATAGCTGGGGGCTCGGCTCCCATAGCTCAACCGGCTAAGGCTCCAGCCACATACACCTAAGGTGGCGGGTTCGAATCACCAGCCCAGACTGCCAAACAACAATGACGGCTGCAACCAAAAAATAGCCGGGCGTTGTGGCGGGCGCCTGTGGTCCCAGCTACTTGGGAGGCTGAGGCAGGAGACTCGCTTGAGCCCAGGAGTTGGAGGTTGCTGTGAGCTGTAATGCCA